>CAUYQG010262554.1:0-16933 GCA_963574415.1 Tarsius wallacei
TTTGCCAAAGTCCTTTACTGGTGTCAGGTGGTTTTTGACAGATTCTCTTGGATTTTTGAGGTATAGGATCATATCATCAGCAAAAAGGAATAATTTGACTTTTTCTTTTCCTATTTGTATAGCCCTGATTTCCTTCTCTTGTCTGATCCCTCTAGCTAGGATTTCCAACACTATGTTAAACAGGAGGGGTGAGAGTGGACAGCCCTGTATTGTTCCATTTTTCAGGAGAAATGCTTCCAATTACTGTCCATTTAGTAACATGTTAGCTGTGGGTTTATCACAGATGGTTCTTACTATTTTGAGGTATGTTCCTTCTATGCCTAGGAGTTCAAGAGTTTTTATCAAGAAGGGATACTTTTTCTGCATCTAATGATATAATCATGTGGTTCTTGCATTTATATCATTGATGTATTTAATCACATTTATGGTCTTGTGGATGTTAAATCCATCCTACATCCTGGGGGTGAAGCCTACTTGGTCACAGTGTATAATTTTTAAGATATGTTGTTGGCTCTGATTTGCTAGAATCTTGTTGAGGATTTTTACATCTATGTTCATCAGAGATATTGACCTATAGTTCTCTTTCTCAGTTGGATCTTTACCTGGTTTGGTTATTAGTGTGATGTTAGCTTCATAAAATGATTTGGGGAGCAATCCATCTTTGTCAATTGCCTGGAATACTTTCAATAGGATTGATCAGCCCTTCTTTGTATGTTTTGTAATATTCCACTGGAAATCTTTTTGGTCCAGGGCTTTTTATTTGTAGGTAGTTTTCTTATCACAGAGTCAATTTTCTGGGTTGTTATTGCTCTGTTTAGGATCTCAATTTCTTCTTATTTCAACCTTGGGAGGTGATATCAGAAAGTCCTTCATTTCATTTAGGTTATCAAGTTTGTTTCCATACAGATGGGCATAGAAATCTCTGATAATCATTTGCGTTTCTTTAGGGTCAGTTGTGACTAAATCTTTTGATTGTGTTTATTTGGGCTTTTTCTCTCTTTTTCGTGGTCTGTCTGGCTAGGGGTTCATGAATCTTCTTTATCCTTTCAAAGAAGCAACTTTTTGTTCTGTTGATTTTTTCTATGGTATTTTTTGTCTTCTATATCCCATAATTGAACTTTTATATTGGTGATCTGGATTCTTCTGCTAAAGGTAGGGTTTTGGTGGTGTTGCCATTCCAGCTCCCTTAAGTGATTTGTTACATTGTGGTCTTATCATTTGTTCCAGGATGTTCATTTGTTTCTGGGAATATTTTAATTTCTATTTTGGTTTCTGTGTTGACCCAGGAGTGTTCAGCATCATGCTGTTTAGTGTCCATCACTTTGAGGGGTTTTGGGGAGTTTTGTTGATGTTGATATTTATTTTTATTCCACTGTGGTCTGAGAAGGTACGTGACAGTATTTCAATCTTGTGAAATTTGTTAATGCTTGATTTATGGCTGAGGATTTTTTGATCTTGGAGTATGTTCCATGTGGTGATGAGTAGAAATGGATATTCTGTGGTTGTTGGGTGGAGTGTTCTGTAAGTATCTACTAAGTCCATTTGGTCAAGCATCAAGTTGAAGTTCCAGATCTCTTTGATGATTTTTTGCCCTAATGATCTATCTAGGGTTGTTCGTGTGATATTTAAGTCTCCAGCTTTGACAGTGTTAGAGTCAATATCTTTTTTTAGTTTACTTAGTAGCTGCTTTATAAAAACTGGTGCTCCTCTGTTGGCTATAACTATGTTTAGGATGGATATTCTTGTTGATTGACCGAAACTTTTATCATTATATAGTGTTCTTCCTTATCTTTAAAATTTTTTGATAGCTAAAAGGTTTATTTTTCTGATATTAAGATCATGACTCCTGCCTTCTTTGTGACCTGTTTGCCTGGAAGGTCATTTCCATCCTGTAACTTTGAGTCTGTGGGTGTCTTTGTGGTGAGATGAGTTTCCTGGAGACAGCAAATTTCTGGGTCATTTTTAAATTCAATTTTCCATTCTATGTCTTTTCAGTGGTGCATTTAGTCTACTCACATTCAGGCTGATTATTTAAATGTGAAAGTTTGTCCCTGTCATAATGCTCTTATAAGGCTACTTTATTTTCATTTAGCTTTTGTGTTCATATATGTGTGTGTTTTCATTTTTGCGGGTATGCTGTGTGTTCTGCTGCTTCTGTGTTTGTTTGTGATCTTGTAAAGTACATGGTCTTTCTTTTGCTTCTTTTATCTCCTGTGCACAGTACTTTTTAAGCATCTTCTGTAGAGCTGGTCTTGAAGCAGCATATTCTCTTAGAGATTGGTCATCTGGGAAGGATTTTAATTCTCTCTCTCTGATGAAGCTTAGTCTGACTGGGTAGTAAATTCTTGGTTGAAATTGTTTATCACTGAGAACATTAAAGATTGGAGTCCAATTCTTTCTGGCCTGTTGTGCTTCTGCAGATAAGTCTTCAGCAATTCTGATTGGCTTCCTCCAGTAGATAGTCTGGCCCTTTTCCCTTGTTGTCTTTAAGATTTTTTCTTTTATACCTACTTTGTGTAGGCAAATTACTATGTGTCTAGGGGTTGGTCTTCTCATAAGATGTCTTGCAGGGGTTCTCTGAATCTCTTGTGCTTGTATAGTTCTCTCTCTGGCCAGATGAAGGAAGTTTTCTTGAATGACCTCATGGAATGTTTGTTCCAGGGTATTTTCCATTTCTCTTTCTATTCCAGGTATTCCAATCAGATGTAGGCTTGATTTCTTAATAATATCACATATCTCTTGGAGAGTTTCTTCTTAAGTTTTTTCTATATTTTTAATAGATTGGATTAATTCCATTTTTTGGTCTTCCAGCTCGGAGATTCTTTCTTCTGCTTGGTCAATTCTGCTTCCCATGCTTGTCAGTTTGTTATTTATTTCTTGAATGGAGTTCTTTATTTCTGCTATTTCTAAGTATGCTTTCTTGAGTTTGTCCAGTTCTGTTGCAATTTCATTTAGTTTTAACTCTTGCATTTCTTGATTTTTATTCATTCTATCCAATGATCCTCTGAAATACATAAGTACCTTCTGGGGACTATCATTTTCAGAGATAGCCATTGTTTGTGCCCCAGTAGCTTTCTAGCACTGAGTCTTTGCTGGGGCTTTGGTGGTAACCAGCAGTTCATCATTAGCTTTTCTTCATTTGTAGTAGTTTGCTCATCTTTCTCTTTAATTCCATTTCTCAGTGAAAAATGGAGAAGCCATCACTTCTGAAATTTGCTCTACCTTTTTTCCTTTCTTGAGCTGGGCTTCAGGTTTGTTCAATTATGAAATAAAGTTGGGGGTGGGGCATTGTGCTGTCTCTTTACAATTTTGAGCACTTACTAGGAAATGGGGGGGGGGGGCTGTAAGAATCAGAACCTATTGCCAGGTCATAATGTTTACTATCTGGTGAATGTACCAGCTGGGACTTGCCCTCCATCTCTGCACAATATGACCTTATAGTGGGCATTCTTGCATAGCCCCTGAGTCAGAGACAGGGTATAAGAGGGAAAAGAGAGAAGAGAAAGAGGGAAAAAGGCAAAGGAGAAGAAAGGAAAAGAAGAAAGAAAAATAGAAAAAGGAAAAAACAGAGAAAGAACAAAGAAAGAGAAATAGAGAAGGAAGGAAAAGAAAAAGAGAAACCCAACCGACATACAAAGCAACCAAATGAAATAATCAAACAAACCAATACCACCACCAGCCTCCTTCTTGGTCAGTTCCACTGTCTGTGTCTATCACCCAGCAGTTGACTCAGGGTAGAGGGTGAATGGTCTGGAGTTCCACTTCAGCTGTTAGGACCAGGGCTTGTGTACTGGGGGCAATGTTCTCTGAGGTCACAAGGGGTAGCCCCAACTCAGTGCAGACATCAGTGCCTGGTCTCAAGATTCAGTTCTGCTATTCCGCAGAGACTGCTCTGGGGCACTTCTCTGCCCAGGTGTTAGAGAGTCTGCTCAGTTTCTTTGCCTGGAGCTATTGCTGCCTTCCCAGCAGTTACCAGTTTCTGGATCTCAGGATCTGATGACAAGGCTCTGGAGCCTTGTCCAGGCTCGGGGTGGGCTCTCCCAGCTGCTTTCATGGGAATCTGCCTCAGGCTCCCTCCCTGCATTCCTTCCATGGCCCTCACTGCCAGCGTTCAGCTCTCTCCAACAGATCTTTCCAGAAAATGCTCCAGAAGTGTCTGCCTCTAAATCTCCCATTCCAATTGCATGCGTGTTTGGTCCAGTGTGGGATGGGGTGTCTGTCTCTCTGGTATTGTGCACTCGGAGTATCCTCTCTGGGCAAACAATAGTCCCTTTCAGAGGGGTGTGGAAATTACTCCTCAATCTCAGGATGCAGGCTGCTCAGGATGCAGGCAGCTCAGAAATGGATGAGATAAAGCAGATCTCTGCCCAGTCCTGGGACAGAAAAAATGGCAGCAGCCTGTTTTTTTCCTCTGGCCAGGCTTAGCTCTAGATTTCCTCTCCATGCTTTCTCCATGGTCTCTGCTGCCAGTACCTGACCTGTTGCCACAGGTGATGGTGTGGGCCAGGTGCTAGCTGATCTCTTCTGCCTTTTCCCAAGTGATGCCCCGGGTATGGTGGATGCTTCTATGCACAGCAGGTGCTGAATTCAGAGCAGCGGAGAATTGTAGCATTTGATCCCATGTCTCCCCTCAGTTGGACGTTTGCTCACCCACTTGCACAAACAGACTCAGGTTAGTGTTTTGTGCACTCACCCATGCAGAGACTCTCACATTCTGACCAGATCTGACACCATCTTGCTCCCATAATTGGATTGTTTTAAGTCATTTTGAAAAAAACAAGAAGAAATATGCCTCTCCTCTATTTTTCATAGCTCCAAGCATTGTACTTTACACACGGAGGGATCAGAGTGATGAATATACAGAACTACATGTCTCTCATTCTCTTTTTTAAGGCTATGTCTAGTTGTATTCCCCTCACAGCAGGCCCTAACACAAGGAATGCAGTAGTCCATTTGGGAGACACCCTCAGGACATACCTTAGGAAAGTGGGGAAGTGAGACAGGGAGGGGAAGGTGCCAATACAGGGTAGTTAATAGTAGATTTCCACGACTAACTCCCTGGCAGGTCCCTGGAGAGTCATAAATACTTTCCAGTAGGATATTTTGAATGGGTAGTAGGGTGTTGAGGGGAAGTGAAAGAGGTACCAAAATAATCTGCTACAGATGGCCATAGAATATCCTCATTGGAAATGTAATTTGTTCTCCTCCAATGATGGGAATGGGCATGACTGAGGACTGGAGAGATGGAAGTAGGGTTCGAGAGCTAAAAAAAAATGCTGTAAAAACCTTAGTAGGATGCAACTTGAAGGCCCTCTTCTATGGCCACTCTTTGATGTTTAAATCCCTTCTTCAAAGTGTTCACTCAATGAATACCCCTAAAGTAACCTTCCTGAGAAGCCTTAAGGAAAGCAGCAACTGACACATGTTCCATGCCCCTTTCCATCTGTCAGGTACCCCATACTTTGAATGATTTCGCTCTGAGAAGGCACATGGTCCATGATCATACATGACTTATAACAGGAACTGCTATAGTTTTCAACAATGAAATATTGTACTAGTTGGCTTCCTGACTTTTGTTTCCATCCCAGCATCAATTAGAGGCTAGAAAGAACACACATTTCATTTTGAAAACACCCACTCCAGAATAGTGTTTCAGTTGCCAAATTTTAAGATCGGTATTTAGAAGATTGAATAAGTCTCAGCTACTCTGGAAAAAAAGACATCCCAGCCCAGCTCTCACTCGAACCCTTGGTCTCATTAGAATTCTCCCTCACCATGGCTGTTATTACTAATTTTATAATGACAGTGGAGCAGTAATGTAAAATTTTAACAGTTCCTCAGTTAATCATTAAAATTAACCTATCAGAGTGAAGAGATCTTCCATAGTCTCAGTGCCATGTAATTTCAGGTAATAATTGAGATGATGAAAAAGGATTTTTAATGTGTTATAACCCCATGGAGAGCACTGAGACTACTTGCATAGACGTTTGGAAATGCAAGAGAGGGTATACAACACAAAAACAAAAACCTAATTCCAAGCAAAGCTCATTTGGATACAGCTTCCATAGAAGAAGGCATCGAGGGCCCAAAGGTATGGCAAGGAAAGGTAGTTTAGAGATACTCTTCTAGAACTGCTCCTTAGAAAAAAGCAAAGTCCTTGAACTACCGTTTGATTTATGACATGGTCCAAACTTAAAGCACAGGGTGGGGAGTCATGTAAAAACACAAAGGGTACCTGGTCCTAAACCAGGGAAAGTGAGAACCAGTTGGAGGCCCAAACTCCACCTGCACTTAAATTACTTATATACCTAATCCTGACTTGTACCCCACATCTTTATAATACAATAAAGTAAAAACAAACCAAAAAAGCTTAAAATTGTGAAAGCTAAGCCCAAGTCTTTATTTTGAGAAGATTTATGTCTGTGTATCAAAAAAATTACAGTACAAGGAATACTTGCCCATTTAGAACTGTGGTCAGTTATTTAAGGGGACTGACCACATCTAAGTACCAGTGAGTACTACTGTTTTTTAATCTGCAATTGTGTCCAGTCCAGTGGTCTATATGTAATAGGCTATCAATAAACTGATATTTAAATATATATATATTTAATCATCAGTTTATATATATATATATATTGTTCTTGTTGTTGTTGAGTTGGAGTCTCACTCTGTCACCCAGACTGGAGTGCAGTGGCCGCTCCCGTCCACTGCAGCCTTGACCTGCTGGGCTCTGCGATCCTTTCCCCTCAGCCTTCCAAGTAACTGGAACTACAGGCGCACGCTACCACATGCGGCTAATTTTTTTATTTATTGTAGAGATGAGGTCTCACCAAGTTGCCCAGGTGGGTCTCGAACCCACAGGCTCAGGCAATCCACTCACTTCAGCCTCCCAAAGCGTGGAATTACAGGCTGAGCCACTGAGCCCGGCTAGAGTAAATATTTTAAGGTGTTGCCTATGAAGCTACATTTTAAAATTTTGTCTAGAAATAATTATTACTTACAAAATTTGCAAAATGAGTTACATCTTTTAGAAAATTGAAAGAGTCTGGTATAAGTAGGAAAATTTAGTGACAACTAAAAAACCCAGAAGCACATTTGTAAAAGGCCCTGGAAGAGCTGCTTCCTTGTCCTAGTTGGAGCATTTCACTCTGTGATGGGTGAATCACCCCTGAGAAGTGATTCAAGAGATGTCACTAGCTTTGACAGTCTGCTTTGGTTTCTTTGTTGTCATGTCTCATATATTGAAGAACAAAAAATTAGAGAAAGCCGGACTCGGTGGCTCAGCCTGTAATCCAGCGCTTTGGGAGGCTGAGATGAGTGGATTGTTTGAACCCACAGGTTCGAGACCCGTCTGGGCAACTTGGTGAAACCTCATCTCTACAATAATTCAAAAAATTAGCCTGGCATGGTAGCACATGCCTGTAGTTCCAGCTACTTGGAAGGCTGAAGCGGAAGGATCGCCGGAGCCCAGCAGGTCTAGGCTGCGGTGACCGGGAGCCGCCACTGCACTCCAGTCTGGGCGACAGAGTGAGATTCCAACTCAAAAAAAAAAAAAAAAAATTAGAGCATTTAAGCTGTAAGAGATATTCCCTTTTTTAATATTTCTTTCATATTTAGCTTCTGTACTAGTTGAACATTATTTTCCTAGTGTTTACAAATTCCAATATTTTCCTACTATTTATAAATTCCATAAGTTTTATAGACATTAAGCCAGTTTCACACAAAATGTCTGAAAAATATGTGACATAACAGTGTGTATCAGGAGGGTTCCATGTGAGTGATACCTCTCAGGTTTCTTCCTTGTTGCAGTTGGATTCAAGGCTCTCCTGATAAATGTTTTCTTGTTGTCATTATTGTTTTGTTTGGTTTTGTATCAACCCTAGTATTTGCCCAGATTTCTTTGTCTATTAAACAGAACAGAGCTACTGAATGATGAGCTAAAACCTCTTTGGTCTTAGGTTTCTTTGCCCCTCGATGTCATGTTGTTTTTTGTGTGTGTTTTGCAACTGACTTGTTACGTCTATACACAGATGGAGGCAGTTAGTTGGGGGAAAGGACCTAAATGACAAATTTTGTGTCATGGACCAAAAAATAGATCCAAGATCATGTCAGAGATTTTGCCTTTGGCCATCTTTGGCAGATTGTATTTCCAAAAAGAGCTACAACAATGTTTCGCATCCATAGTTCCCTTAAGATGTGCTGCAACACTCCTCCCATTGAGATGAGGACTCTCTATCCCCTCCCCTTGAGTTGGGGCTTTTGACTATGGCAGAATGATGCTACGTGACTTCTAGGGTTAGAGAAGACCATACAGTGTTCTCATGGAACTGGCTTGGAGTTCTAAGCTATTATAAGCAGCCTGACTGTCCTGAGACAGCCATAATGGGAGGAAGCCCAGAATAGCCCATGAACAGAGACCACATGACAGGCTCTGTGACTCCACAAGTGGGGAGAGAGTTCTGACAGCCACCAGCTGCTTCAAGTCCTGCACTTACTGCTTGAAACCTTCTAACTGCAATCACCTGAGAAACCTGAACAAGAACCATCCACCCAGGCTCTTTCTGAATTCTTGAACATCAGAAACCATGAAAGATGATGAAATGATTATTGTTGTTTTAAGCCACTAAGTTACGGAATGATTTGTTACACAACAATAGATGTCCAGAACACCATCCATATCTTAAAATTTGACAATCCCAAATTAAAAAGGAAATAGTAATTTGATGAAATATTCATCTATGTTATATATATGTTGACTTTTGAACAACACCAGCAGGTCCACTTACCAGGTTTTCTTCTACCTCTGCCACCCCTGAGACAGTGCGCTCAACTCTTCTTCTTCCTCCTCCTCAACCCACTCAACAGAAAGACGATAAGGATGATGTAGATGATCCACTTCCACTCAGTGAATAGTAGATATATTATTTCTTCCTCTAAATTGTGTTAACATTTGTTCCTCAGCTTACCTTGTAAGAATATAGTATAACACATATACTAAATACAAAATATATGTTAATAGACTATGTTTTTGGTAAGCCTTCAGATCAACAGTAGGCTACTAGTAGTTGAGTTTCGGGGGAGTCAAAGTTTTACATGGATTTTTGACTGTGCAGCGATTGGCACCCCTAATGTCTGGGTTGTTCAAGGGCCAACTGTATATATTTTTAGTGATAGTGTAATACATTTTCATATGAGTGTGGTTTATCTGCCATGTCATTTTATTTCTTCTCAAGTAATTGATTTGTTTCCAAATGCTTTAGTTATAAGACTGATTTAGGAATATAAATCTCATCTAGGTAGACCCAACAAATCAATCAGTTTGATCTTTATATGTACAAAAGAAATTACATTTATTTGGTCTCCCAGGCATTTATGAACATGGTGACATATCACATAATTGACTTTCAAATAGGAATTATCCCAGATCTTAAGTCTGAACTTACAAAAGGCTAACTCAATAGAGACTTAGTTTACTTACTCAGATGTGCTTAACTCACCTTGATCTATATTGTATAGGGTGAAAGAGCAGAGTTAATATGTAGTAAATGTAGATTTAATGTTGAATGAAGACTAAGTGGTGTCACTGATAAAAACATAGCTCTTGAATAGAGGGCGTCTAACTTCTTGGAAGCCAATTCCTGTGGCACATGGATTTTCACATTATTGAGAAACTTCTTGGCATAAAATGTTCCCCATTTAGGAAAGTTATCATATGCTTTGAGAAGAAGGGCTTGTATCTGTTAGCTTTGGCTGTGTAACAAACACCCAAAACTCAGTGACTTAAAACAGTTCTATGGGTTCACAGTTCTATGGGTCAGTCGGGGGCTCTTCTGTTTGGCTCAGTTCATTTCTGTTGGGCTTTCTCATGTGTCTATGATCAGTCTGCCCATTGGCTGATGTGTCTAGGTGATCTAGGGTGGCCTCCCTCACTTGCCTGATGGTTGGCAGTCTGTCAGCTGAGTCAATAAGGATGACTTTCAACTGTTGTGCTTGGTTTCTTCTCCTTATGGTCTCTCATGCTCTAGCAGACTAGCTCAGGCCAGGGAGCGTGGAGGTCTCAAGATTCTAGATGCAGCCCAGGGAAACCCCAAAGCATGAATGCCTTCCAAGCCTCGGCGAACATCCTGCCGGACATAGAAAATCACATAACTAAGCCCAGATTCAAAGTGTGGAGGAGACTCAACTATTAATGAGAGACATGGCAAAGATCCACTGCAATGGGTGTGCATGCAAAGAAGGCATGAGTTTGGGGCCAATTTTATAATCTGCTGTAGGGAGTTTCTCACAGTCATATTATAAATCTGTAGCAAAAGTCTGAGAACCACGGTTTTCATTCGTTCTCTAGGAGCTACCAAGAAGAGTCAAGAAGCAAAGCAACCAACCCACCACCCTTTGTAGCTCCCAAACAGCCTGTCATCTCCCAAAAAGGGCCAGGATATTTAGTTCTAGACAGTTATATCTGAAACACAGAGCATAATATTTTTTTAAATACACAATGCTACTGATTTGATATAACAGTTGTGAAATGATTATAAAAGGAGAAATTAGAAACGGATCCATCAGAAATAAGATTAGGGTGGTGTTTCAGTTCTGCAGCTTTCACTGGGCTCTGAGAAAAGAAACAGAAAAAAAGGTTCGTTAACTTTCTCCCTCTTAATGAACATTATAAGGACAAATATTCTGTTCACGTGAACCCTTCCGGCAGCCTGGTTAATTTGTTAAGCCCAACTGGACACATAAAGAAAGACCCTTTTATCTTCATTAACCTCAACTAGAATGAATGTAAACTGTGGAATCATTACTCGGGCCTGATGGGTTTTGTCAAAGGGCCTGGAAAGCTCTTAACACCCCAGATACTTTTAGACTTGACTGGGTTATGGTTTGTTTATCTCTTGTAATAAACATTGACGGTTCTTACCTCCATTGAGAGTCTTAGGCAAACCCAAACCTGCTTTCATGTACACACAGCAGAGCAAGACACAGGAACACATGAACACCTGAGCAGAATAACTTTGTTTTACACGCAAAGAAGGAGAGAGAACTCTCTTTCTTTCTTTTTCTCTTTCTTTCTTTCTTCCTTCCTTCCTTACTTCCTCCCTCCCTCCCTCCCTCCCTCCCTCTCTCTCTCTCTCTCTCTCTCTCTTTCTTTTTGTTGAAGTGAAAGTATAAGAGAGATGAGGAAGACAGAGGAAATACTATGATCTCTGTGCTCTCTGGCCACATTGATATAAGCCCATAAGTAACCATGAAAGACAGTGGTTCAAGATCGTGGCCCCTCTACCACTTTCTAGCCTGGTAGTCCTAGGCAGGTTACTTAGCCTTGCTGTATCTCAGCATACTCATCTGTTAAAACAAAACAATAACAAAACTCATAAGGTTATTAAAAGGTTAAGTTAATATTTTCTAAGTGCTTAAGTTCCACATTAATCCCTATATACTTGTTTTTGAATAAGCATGGCTATTAGGGCTGATATAAGACCGCCAAGGAGTAGAGTTTGTGGTACTCTGAGTTGCTCTGAAGCCCAGGTGACAAAATGTGGCTGAAAATTGGCAACAGGGTCCTCTTCCTACACTGAGTCTTCACCACCCTTGGAGTCACCATCTATTGGAAGCTGTGAAATCATTCTTCTTTGACAGGGACCTGAAGGTGGAAGAGGCGGGGAAGAAGAGCAAAGGCAAGAGAAGAGAGACGGTGATGATGAATCACATGACAACAGCAAAAAGAGACTGCTTTGTGGATACATGTAAGAGACATTTGTGGACCTCTCAGAAATAATATTCTAGGGATGACTTTTTACGATTGAGGTTCAAAATCATCAGGAGGTGTCTTCATTTTGTTTCAGGTGTTTGGTGCTGACTTCCATCTAGGATCATCTCTTGGACTTGTTGTGGGGTTGACCAAAAACCATGTACCCACATAAGGTGTCTCTACTGGCCTAGGCTTTCTCACTGCATGGTGGCCTCAGGGTATTCAAACTTCCCCCATGGCTGGTCAGCACTTCAAAGGCAAGTGTCCCAACTAGCAAGCTTAAAATGTCATTGTCTTTATGACCTACTCTCAGAAGGCACACAATATCACTTCTACCACACTGGTTACTAATGAGACACAAGCCTGCAAAATTCCAAAGGAGAAGAACAGAGATTGCACATCTTGATTGGAGATGTTTCAATGTCACATGGTAGATGAACATGTGAGACAGGAGATGCTGTTATAGACAAAATGCAATCAGCCACAGGGGCTATCAAGCCAGAAGATATTTGCATTATATTATATTTCCATATTATATTATATGAAAATTATATATATATTGTATTACATTTTCAGCTTGCTAGTTGGGACAAATAAATAATTGTTTTATTAAATTCATTTGAACGTTTTGTCAATCTTCTCAGACTGCCATAACAAATCACCACAGATCTGATGGCTTAAACAACAGAAATTTATTTCTCACAGTTCTGAAGGCTGGAAGTTCAAGATCAAGGTGTCGGCAAGGTTGAGTTTCTGGTAAGGGCTCTTTTCCCAGTTTGTAGCTAGTCTTCTTCTCATTATGTTCTCACATTGCCTGTCTTTGATGTATGTGTGGAGAGTGAGGGGAAAGAGAAAGAGAACAAGCTCTCCTGTGTCTCTTGTTACAGGGACACTAATTTTATCAGATTGGTCTTATTTAACTTTAATTACTTCCTTAAAGGGCCCATCTCCAAATAAAGATCCACTGGGGGTTAGGGCTTCAACATACGAATTTTGAGGGAGTACCAAAATTCAGCCCATAACATTCTGTCCCTGGTTCCCCAATACTTATGTCCTTCTTGCATGCAAAATGTATTAATTCCATTCTAACAGCTTGAAAAGTCATTCCAGCAACTACAAAGCTTAAAGCTAAAAAGCTCACCCAAATATCATCTAAATCAGATACGGGTGAGACTCAAGCTACAAATCATCCTGAGATAAAATTCCTGTCCAGCTTGATCTTGCGAAACCAAACAAGTTATGTGGTTCCAGAAAACAATGGTGGTTTAGGTAAAAGATAGATATTCCCATTTCAAAAGAGGGAAACCAAAAGTAAGAAAGAAGTGATGGGTCCCAAGCAAAACAAAACACTCACTGCATGACAAATTCCATTATTCAAGAAGAATCCTTTTTGGCTTAATGCCCAGCCTTTCAGGCCCACTGGGTAGCAGCCCTGCTTTCAAGACCCACTGGGATGGTGGTCTTGCCTTTTGGACTCACTGGAGTGGAGGTCACACCCCAGGGGCTCTGCTAAGTGAGATCCTACATTCAAAGTGCTCCTTCCCTCCAAGATTCCAAGTGGTGGTAGCCTGGCCTGTTGATCATCAGTGATGGCTTTACACTTTCATACCAAGGAGGCAGCCCCGATCATTTCTTAGTCACCTTCAGGGCTACTTGTCCCCTTTCTTGAAGGACAGTGCACATTCACAAATAAATAGCTGTACTATCCTGTTCTGTAGAGTCTAAGGCTAGCAGTCTTCCTTCCTTTCATCTCATCTCCCTTCCATTCAAATTGTGATGTTTTTGCTTATACAATTCCATAATCTCATTGTCAAGTATCATCCAGCTATCCCCCTGGTGTTGTCCTCTAAGCACACATTCTCATTTTTTGCAATATGAACAGGTTGAGAATTTTCCAAATCTAAATTCTGGTTTCTTTTTGCCAACATTATATTCATGACTATATATGTATTCCCTAAGAGGATAGAGACACACTCTCTAGCTGTCCTCTTTTCTTTGAGTCTTTACCAGAATCAACTTTAATATTAATATTTCTACCAAAAATCATTTTATGATGATCTAACGTTTCCTAAAATTCACTTCAAAACTCCTCTAGTCTCTACCTATCACCCGGTTCCAAAGTGACTTTCACATTTTTAGGTATTTGTTACAGCAGCACTCCACTTCACAGTACTGAAATGTTTGCAAACCTGCTCAGGCTGCTGTAACAAAGTATCACAGACTCAGACTAGAGGGACTTCAAAAAAAAAAAAAACAAAGAAAAGAAAAACAAATCTATTTCTCATATTTCTCACTGTTCTCAGGGAAGTCCAAGATCAAGGTGTCAGCACGATCAGTACCTAATGTAGTTTCTCTTTCTGTTTCTGGATTGTAAGTAACTGTCTTACTGTGTGCCTAAATGAAACTTTGTGTGTGTCTGTGCGCGCACAGACACACACCCAGAGAGAGAGAGAGAGAGAGAGAGAACAAGACATTTGGTACTTCTTCTTATAAGAACACTAATACCTATGATGTCATTTAACCTTAATTATTCTCTTTGAGGCACCTTCTCCAATATAAGCACACTGGAGCAGGGCTTCAACATATGAGTTTGAGGAAGGCACCAACAGTCAGTCCATAACCAACTTTATCTGAATAAGTAAATGATCTTCTTTGTCTACATAAGCCTTCTCTTCCCCATGGCAATATTACAAAAGATAATTCCATTGTTATGCTGCCGTTATGTGCTTTGTTATGAAATGGAAATAAGAATTCATGAATCAATCATATTATTTGAAGCATAACAATTCTATAGGGAGAAAGTTTGACAACGATGAGTGTATTCATAAAATTCTATGAGCAGCAAGAAAAAAAGAGATCATATTTACTTTTGTAGCAGGGAGACATGCTGAATGGCACACAGGACTGAAGGGAAGACCTGCCTGACCAGGATCTCCAGAATAATAATCGGATTTTTCTCAGTTCTGCCAACTTTCTCTTTCCCTGTCATTTCTCATCTCTGCCTCTCTCTCTCTCTCTCTCTCTCTCTCTCTCTCTCTCTCTCTCTCTCTCTCTCCTTGTCTCTCTTCTTCTTGTGTCTACTACTGAAGACATGGCTCCTTTTCCATAAGACTAGGAACAAGATCAACCAGTAATCACACAGTAAGATAGAGCTTCATTCTTTCAGGGAAAGGCTCTGATTGGCTCTGCTTGGGTCATGTGACCACCTTCTTGGACTTACTCTTGCTGAGGATGATGCTTTATACTTAACCAAGGCATCACATTGTCACTCCATGGCAAAGGGGTCAGGATCTGTTGCATCAACTGAGTGCATTTTAAAAAGTTAAACGTGTGTATTCACAAGTTTAGTCATAAAAATAAATAGCAGCCCCAAATCCTAAAGAAATCAAAAATCTTTCTAAAGATTTACACATACTCCTGTTTTCCGCTGGAATCTCAGTTGGAAGACACAGCCGACTATGTTAGCTATAAGAACAGACCAGGATTCCTATGTGGCTGGGTTGGGAAAAAACCTACAAACATTATTTGGTGCTGACTGGAATTCACAGGTAAACAAATTAAAGGACTCACCAGACCTCCATGGTAGGACCTTGAATCTTGGAGAGTCTATTGTCCTTTGGAGAGCTGATCTGGGGTGTAACTGTAGCCCCTATTTCTAGGCTTCCCCATCCCAGCTGCCTTGCTGCTGGGCACCCACTGAAGAACTCCCAGGTTCACACATTGGCAATAAGAGAGGTGATATTGGCAGATGATGGTAGGGCTAAAAGAAACATTTTAGCAGCCTAATATAGCCTAGATATAATTTTCAAGGTCTTAATAAAATGACACACGTCTATCCAACCCTGGATGATGAAGCAATGTCTCAAAATGAACTATCCAGTTAGACAGATCCCTAGAGTCCTTCCAGAAGACATCAGGAGGCTCACTTCAGCTCAGTGTCATTGGGCTCAATAATATGGTTAAATAAATTTGGTTTTAATCAGTGCGATGGTCTAAATGTTTGTTCCTACCTCCCAAATTATTTTATTAAGGTTCTAATCTCCAAGGTGGTAGTAATAAGAGGAGAGGTTTGGGGGAGGTGATTAGTTTATGCAGGCAGATCCCTCATGAATGAGTATAGTGCTCTTATAAAAGAGCCTGAGACACTTAAAGCCCAGACTTCTCTGCCATTATATAATGCAACCATAACCTATCTGCTCCCACTAAAGCTATTGAAATAAAGAAAAAAAAGACAAGAAAAAAATTATAAGTACAAAAAAACAAAAAAGAAAAACTTGAGAGACCCTTCATCCCTTTCACTTTGAGAGGACATATTGAGAAGGTGCTGTCTATAAATCAGAAAGTAGGCCCTCACCAGACACCAAATCTGCCAGCCTCCAGAACTATGAGGAATAAATTTCTGTTGTTTCTAAGCCACCCTGTTTTTAGTGTTTTGTTTTATCAGCACGAACTAACTAGGACATTCTGTCACCTCTTTTGAGAGTTGTCTTGAAACCAGATGACAAAGAGGCAGGCAAGTATAGGAACTAGATTAGAGCACTGGTGAGGACTTTGGCCACTCCATAGCGTCCCCTTATCAATATGTTGGCTTATCTCAGCATCCATAGAAAATAACAACTAAACTCTGGAGAGTGATGCTGTGGGAAAGATACAACATGCTTAAGATCAGCTTCTCTAACTATGATGCTCAGGGACAGAAGGGCACAGCCCTGACTTCCAAAACTGGTTGAATAATCAAAAGTGACTGATGTTTCACCATCTAAGGGAGATTGTTTCCTAAGATGGATTCATCTTCCCTCCCTTTCCATCATTCTCTTTGCAATGTCACTTGGCCATCCCTCTACCAATAAGTAGGATCTATCTCCTCTTTCCTTGAGCCCTGGCTTGCCTCATGACTGGCACTTGCCCAAAGAATATGGCAGAAGGGAGGTTGTGGAACTTCTGAGTATAGACCTTAGGAGATCTGGCAGCTTCCTTTTTTGTCCTCTTATCATGTAAAGAAATCCTGGACTGGGAGTAGTGGCTCACATCTGTAATCTCAGCACTTTGGGATGCCAAGGAAGGAGGATTGCTTGTTCACAAGAGTTCGAGAGCAGCTTAGGCAACTTAGTGAGATCTTGTTCTACAAAAAAATAAAAATAAAAAAATAGCCAGGTGTGGTGGCACATGCCTGTAGTCTCAGCT
>CAUYQG010262559.1:0-12958 GCA_963574415.1 Tarsius wallacei
TCCAAGTAGCTGGAACTACAGGCGCGCGCTACCACGCCCGGCTAATTTTTTGATTTATTGTAGAGATGAGGTCTCGCCAAGTTGCCCAGGCGGGTCTTGAACCCACGGGCTCAGGCAATTCACTCACCTCGGCCTCCCAAAGAATGGGATTACAGGCTGAGCCATTAAGCCCGGCCTCTAGAACATTCTTTTGAGGCCCTAGGTACTTGTAAAAAAAAAAAAAAAAAAACGCTCTAGAGAGGCATGAGTGCTTCAATATCTGATTGGGGCTAGGAATGGTGTGAAGCTTCTGTGTATTCTCGCAGTTAAACTCTCTAAACCCTGGAGTGTTATTATCCCTATTTTATGGGATAACTGAGGCCCAGCCATCAGTTGTGGAACTGAGATCACAACCCATGTCTGAATCCAAAGCCCAGGCTCCTCCCACTCACCTTTTTCCACATATAAGGAAGCTCTTCCCGTGCACAGTCCGCAAATAATAATAAACCTTTACATTACTAAGTACCTAGGGCCTCAAAAGAATGTTCTAGAAAAAAAATGCAACCAGGTGACTGAGTCTCCTTCTGTTCCCACTTGGGCCTGGCAGGGCCTAGTCTGCATTTATTATTCTTGGGCTTTTTTCCTTAGCTCTGATTTTTGCATCCTGGCTCTGGCAAAGTGATCCCATTTATCAACACCTTAGCAGTTTGCCTTTGTATTCTGCTGAGAAGGGCTCCTTGTCCCAGCCAAAAGTTTATTAATGAAGTTGAGGTGCAGTACCTGTTTGCATTTTCTTGCATCTTCCATATTTCCAACTCTGGGTGTCACCTTGACCCCTGGCTTCTGACTTCGGGTCTTGCCTTGGTCCTCAGTTTCCAGGATACTCCAGGGGAGGACTGCCCCCCCCCCATTCCTGGCCCCCTCCTCCCACCCCAGCCTGCCGGGGCTTTTCCCATCCTGCCTTCCAGCACTGGTCTTGCTTGCCGCCCAGCCAGGCAGACTGTTTCATTATTAAGCATACAGAATTGGGAGTACCACCATCGAGCCAGGCAGAAGCAATTTGGACGGCTGGGAAAAGAGAAGACATTTAGTCCATTTCATGCCTGGGTACCTCTGTAATTCCCAGAATAGGGTGGGAAGAGGTTTAAATAAACCCGTATGGCCTAGGAATCTTGTGACCAGGTTTCCATTGGCGATGACAACAGAGCGAGTCCTAATACACCTCCAAATCATTTGGCTGTGGTGCCTCAGGGTTGACCCCACTAAAGCCCATATCACTGCAATCAACATTTATTGATGGCTAAAGTATTTTCAAGTCTCAACTGGTGACCCACTTATTGGGGTACAGAATCCTTATATAAGAGTTACAGACTTGTGCAGCATGGTAACTGGAGTTTACATTATCTCATTTAATCCTCATGCCAACCCTATGAGGTGGGCATCTTTATTCCTATTTTACAGGTGGGGAACAGGGTCAGGGAGGTTAATGGTTTTTCCTAGATCATGCAGCCAGTATGTGACACAACCAAGGTTTCTACCATGTCCTCGGATTTGAGACTTGAATCCTTCTGTTCCCTGGAGTCTTGCTGGTCTGCCTTAAAAGAATGTGTTCCTTTCTCCTCCTCCCCACCCAAACCCTTCCATGTAGGTTCTTTTGGGTAGGCTGCACTGAGTGACATCTTAGAATAATTTCCTTTAGGAAAAATAGACTAGACTTTGAGTCACTGTCTCTTGGGTTTCTCCCAGACACGGTCTTAGAACCGGTAAAGGGGCCGAGGGTGAACCCCAAAGAACACTTCTGTTCTTGCTTCAGATCCCCAGGGGGGCCCACCGACAACCACCCCCACCCTGTGAAGAGCTGGTGAAATTGAACCAAATGCTTCTAATGATCTGTGAATGTATTAATCCTACTTTCTGTTAATTAACAATATGATAAAACCAGCATTTTGTAAGTCGTCGCTTAACACATGTTTTAACAATTATGTACTTAGTGGTTTGGATTCAGAATGCTAATAGAATAAAATTTTAATGAAGATATGATGCTATGAAAAATTTATGGAGAAGAGTTCAGGTATGGCTGCTGTTACCGTGCAGGAGGCAGGGGGCCCAGTCTGAAGGGTGAGCCCCCAAAATGCCTTCTATGAACTGGGTGCTACTCAGCCAGGAAGACCCAGGAGATCTTGGAATTGGCTGGTTCTTGACTCTGATGAATTTGTCATGCAAAGACACCCTCCTTGGTTGTAGGGAGAGGTTTACACACCTGCTGGTCAGTCAGGGTACCTGCTCCCTCCCTAACCTCCTCTGTGGCCTAGGGATAACTTGAGAACCAGCTTCATGATTTATGGCTCTACCTTCCCCTGGACCAGAAGTCTCCAGCATTTTTTAATTGTACAAAAAAAAAAATTAGCATGCACCTCCTCCAATATATCTTACCTAATTTTTCATTTACATACATTTACTACTATATTAATATATTGTGTTTATTATAAAGCCTACATAAATAGGAATGTAATAGAATTCTTTTGAAATAAGCCATATAGGATTTTATTTATTAATAATTTCAGTAATATCTTTAGTGGGAGCAATGTGATTGACTATTTAAAAATTCTTGATTGAACACTTTGTGATCCAGCCCTAAAAATTGGATTCTAAGTTTATTTTATTTTGATACTTGGTTTTAATGCCTAGCATAACTGAAAAATACACCTCACAAGATACACAGATCCCAGTGGAAGAAGCTCGTTCGCTGTGCTGGCTAAATCATGATACTAATTTTTCAATCCCATCCTCCAATTATGCAAAGGATTTTGTTGAAATTCAGCTTGTAAATTTCCATCTTCCCTGATGTCAATCAGTTCTCCATGCAAACTAATCAAGTGTTGCATTTTTATATTTTTAACAAATGGGTTCAAAATCCACTGAAATGTTCATTTTTTTTTCAAATGAGTCCTTACCATTCTGTTTCCGGGTTTTAAAAGTATGCAGATACGAGAGCTTCTGTAGATGACCTAGTTCCATCATTTTTAGAAACAAAATCACATAACAATATAAATATTTTCCAAACATTTGTTTTCAGAGTGTTTCTGTAGCACCAGTTTCTGTTGAAAAGCAGGTTCTAGCCAGGCTCGGTGGCTCAGCCTGTAATCCCGCGCTTTGGGAGGCCGAGGTGAGTGGATTACCTGAGCCCGTGGGTTCGAGACCCGCCTGGGCAACTTGGCAAGACCTCATCTCTACAATAAATCAAAAAATTAGCCGGGCGTGGTAGTGCGCGTCTGTAATTCCAGCTACTTGGAAGGCTGTGGTGGAAGGATTGCCAGAGCCCAGCAGGTCGAGGCTGTGGTGGCCGGGAGTGTGCCACTGCACTCCAGTCTGGGCGACAGAGTGAGACTTCAACTCAAAAAAAAAAAAAAAGAAAGAAAGAAAAGCAGGTTCTTCCACACTCACCTGGCTACAGCTTGTCCCTATCTGAGCTCAACGTGTTTTGAGGGGCGTGATGTGGCTGGTGAGATATCTCGCTAAGGGTGAGGAAAGGGTCAGCTGGCCATTTTCTTGTTGGTAGCATGTGCTTATATCATTAGTATTATCTCCAGTCCACGTTTTTTGTGTTTTGTGTTTTTGTGGGGTTTTTTGCGGTAGCCCACTTTGCATGGGCTGGTTTCCTTAAAGCCAGGTTGCATAATCGATACCTCCATTTACTGGTCACCTGTGAACAGCACATGGTACCAGCTGTGCTTGCAGGCGAGGAATAAAGAGCCCCTTTGGCCTTGCCCCATCCCAGCATTTCCCGTTTCCTTCAGTAACTTATAAAATACTGTCTAAGACAAATGTCTCTGTGTGAGCGCACTAGGTTCATTCAGTCCATGTGTTAAATGTTAGTGAAGCTGAAATTATTTCTAGATGAGCAATTTAAAAAAATGAGGCATTATACCTTTTTCTTTCTCCCAACGTTTCTTACCCCTGACTGTACAGCTGAATCACCTGGAGAGATTTTAGAACATACAGACGTTGGGGTGCTACCCCAGACCTAACTCAAATCTGAGAATGGGACCTAGACGTCAGCATTTTACAATCTTTTTTCCTAAGTGATTTTGATGTAGAGATCACTGGGGCTCAGTGTTTCAGACCAATGCTTCTTAAATTTTAATTTGCATAAAAATCACCTGGCAGTCACACCTGGTAGCTCACATTTATAATTCTAGCACATCGGGAGGCTGAGTTGGGAGGATCAACTGAACCCAGGAGTTAGAGGCCAGCCTAGGAATAGCAAGTCTCCATCTCTACAAAAAATAAAAATAGCTGGGTGTGGTGGTACACACCTATAGTCCCAACTGCTCAGCGAGGCTGAGGGGAGAGGTATCGATCCCTTAAGTCCAGGAGTTCAAGGCTGCAGTGAGCTATGATTGCACCACTGTACTCCAGCTTGGGCAACAGAGTGAGACCCTTCCTCTTAAAGCAAAACAAAGGACACCTGGGGAACTTATTACAATGCAGATGCAGGTTCAGTGGATTCAGGGTGGAACCTGGAACTCTGCATTTCCAACCAGTTCTCCTAGATTCCCGGCCATGTGGATGTGCTGGTGGATGGAGCATCCAGAATAACAAGCCTCCGGACTGTGCTGTCCCCTCCACCACCTTCCTCCCTCTCCCCACTCCAGGCCTTGTCCTCCACTTCCTCCCTGCAGAGCTGCCACCCCAACCTGGCTTCTGGTCACAGCTTCCTGCAGCGATCTGGTCTCCAGATGTTAAGAAGAGTTCCTTAAGAGCTACAAAAATAAAGTAGGCCGGCCCCCACCCTGTGGTGAATAAGCACGTGTCTCTCGTGTGAGCCACCTGTCAGAGGCCCCCCCCATGGGCATCCACCCACAGACAACAGGCAGGGTTGCTGGCATCACAGCTGGCCAGGGTCACAGAGATGCTGACAGGAACGAGCCCTCTGCAGGGGTGCAGAGGAAGCAGCGGGCATCCAGCCAGGGCTCTGTCAGGTGGGACTATTCTGAAGCCATACCTCATAATAAAAGTCATATAATCTGTGGCAGCACTGAAAACCTGCTTCCAAACAGTGGTTTTATGATGGAGTTTTGGAACCTTATCTGAGACCAATAACCATTCCCAGAGAACTTATTGGAGGGAGGCAGTGGGGATGCTGAGTGTATCAGGGCATGGGCCAGCATGGCCACACCCTGCTCGCCATGGCAGGGCAACACTTACAGGCTAGTGGATGATTTTTTTTAAACCTACAGGGATGTACAGTAGGGTCTTTTAAAGCAACACGTGCCTTGTTTTACCTTCCCTGTCCTGAATCTTGTAAATCACTGTGGACACCTGTCAGATGAATTTTAGTAAGGGAGGCTTGGGCAGAGGCCAAAGGAAGCATGTGTGGAGACTAGGATAAAGGAGAAGCCATAACAAGTCTAATTTGATTGACGGGGGGGGGGGGTAGCTAACCCCTCACAGGTACAAAGTGTTTTCAAGTAATCCTGGCTGGTGAGGTGATTTTTTTTTTTTTTTTTTTTTGAGTTGGCATCTCACTCTGTCGCCCAGGCTGAAGTACAGTGGCACACTCACCACCACCCCAGCATCGGGGCTCCAGCGATCCTTCTGCCTCAGCCTTCCAAGCAGCCAGAACTACAGGCACGTGCTACCATGTCCAGCTAATTTTTTGATTTATTGTAGATGCGATCTCACCAAGTCGCTGCGGCTGGTCTCGAACCCGCGGGCTCAGGCAATCCACTCGCCTCGGCCTCCCAAAGTGCTGGGATTATAGGCTGAGCCAGGTGAATTTTATTATTTCTGTCTCACAGAGGAGGATACTGAGGGTCAGGGTAGTTGATTATTTCTGTCTCACAGAGGAGGATACTGAGGGTTGGCGTCATATAGCTGATCATTGCTAGAACCAGGATTTGAGCCCAGATCTACCTGGCTCCAAAGTCTAAGTCCTTTTCCACCACACCCCGTTGGGGGCATTAAATAGATTGAAACCCCATCTTAGCTTCCACAAGGCTCACAGCATGGATGGGGCTGGAGGATGTATGTCAGAAAAGGTGACAGATTTGAAACCTGCTCTTTGAGGGAGTTCCTGGGGATAACCAACCCACATACCCACCTCCTTGGGGAAGAGCTTCCAGCTGGTACACCATCTCCCTTGCGCTCAGAAAGCCCTGGGTTGAGAAGCCTTGAAGGCCACGCTCCAGCAGTTGGAACCCGCCAAAGCCGCCCCAAGCTCTGTGGTTTCCAGAGCAGACGTGGAGGCGGCGCGTCCTCGTGCCCTTGCTCCAGCTGCGCGCACGACCTCAGCCTCTCCTGCCCCGCTGGGCGCGCGCTGCAGTCCTGGCACCTTCTGCCGGGTCCCAATCCGAGCCAGTTGTCTAGCGATTTAATTTGGTGAATTTACCACTGCGTCCCAGAGTTTATATTGGCACTTAACAGCAGTAATATGTGTCTCTCTCGCCAAGAACTGACTATTTTCCCGACCAAGATGGAACACCACACACAAAAAATAGGTTTGTGAACTAATCTGCTACCCTGACAAGTGTCATTCACAGAATCACTGCTATAGAGCGCACTTGGAATTAAATGAGGTTGGGGTTGTCTGGCCTGAATCACAGGTGCTTTTTCCCGTTCAGTTAACAAGAGTCTGGGTTGAGACACCCTTTCCCTCAGCCGCAGGCACTTTCAAGTCACACTATCAGTATTCATGGCAGATTCCTCTCTCAGAAAAATGGTTTGGGGATGGTTGGAGGTCTCTCCGTCTCTCTCTCTCTCTCTCTCTCTCTCTCTCTCTGTGTGTGTATGTGTGTGTGTGTGTCTCTGTCTCTTTCTGTCTCTGTCTCTGTTTGTCTCTCTGTCTCTCTCTCTGTCTGTCTGTCTCTCGTTTCCTTTCTAGCCTCTCTCCTGGATGTTTTTGTTCGGGACCCTCCTCCCCACCCCCACACGTCTGTCCTTACTCTTAAGAAGTGTAGCTCTCTACACACTTGTCTAATTTCACAGACTCTGGGACATGCCCTTAGCAGTTAAAAAAAAAAAAAATCTCTTAGTGCCTGGATGCCTGTTTGAAATTCTAAAGTGGAACTTAATTGCTTTTGCATAAGGATTTGATTCGGGTAAACCTCCAGTACTTCTGGGAGTAGAGACAAGATCTGTCCTTTACACTTTAGTCTGAACCGGTTCCTGAGCCTGGAAGACAGCAGCTTTGTCTTTGCCTCTGATCTGCCTTAGATGTCAGAGGCTTCCTAAAAACTGTATTAGTTTCTTGCTTCATGTGAAAGGGTTTCTCAAAATTCTCTTTTCTGTGGAAAGTTCTAGATTGTTTTTTACCACATGGTCTGTACTTAGCTCGTCCTGAATTGGGAATCGTTGGGCAGTCAGACTTGCATGGGTTTCAGAATTATCAGAGGCCTGAGTAAAAATACAGATTCCTGAGCAACACCTGCAGAGGCCATGTTAGGAGCCCCGGGGCCCTGGGATCTGCACATCATACAGGTAAAGTTTGGGCCTCCTTTTGGTCCCCACTTTGCCTGGTTTGAGATCAGGTACCCTTATGAATGTTATGTGTGCCCTCCCCACCCCCCCCACAGCAGTTTCTGGCTACTGCCAATTCCTTTCTTATAGTATTATAGTAAATGTTCAGGGTCCGCTTATGAGTGAGAACATGTGGTACTCAGTTCTTTGTTTCTGTGATAAATTACTGAGTATGATAGACTCTAAATCCATCCAAGTTGCTGTGAAGTCCTGAATTTTGTTCTTCATGGCTTTGTAATATTCCATCATGTATATGTACCAGATTTTTTTTTCCAGTCCAGTTTTGATGGGCAGCTCAGTTGGTTCCATGTTTTGCAACGGTAAATAGTGCTACAATAAACACACGTGTACAGATATCTTTTTTGTAGAGTGATTTAAGTTCCTCCAGGCATATTACCAGAAGGGGGATTGCTGGGTCATATGGAAGGTCAATTTCTAGTTCTTTTAGGAATTACCACACTATTTTCCAGAGGTTGAACTAGTTTTCATTCCCACCAACAGTGTAGAAATGTTCCCTTTTCTCTGCATCCTCACCAGCATCTGTTGTTTCTTGTTTTATTAATGATAGCCATTCTTACTAGAGTTAGCTGGTATCTTAATGTGGTTTTCATTTGCATTTTTCTGATGATTAGTGAGGCTGAGCATTTTTTCATGTGTCTGTTGGCTGCTCGTATGTCTTCTTTCGAGAAGTGTCTGTTCATATCTTTTGCCCACTTTTTAATAGGGCTGTTTGTTTTGTTCTTTCCAGAACATTTGAGTTCCTTGTAGATCCTAGATGTTAGACCTTTGTCAGATATACAGTTGGCAAATATTTTTTCTTCATTTTAACAAAGAATTTTCCCCATCACAGCACTCTGCTGCATGGTCACACCCAGAAACACCAATTTACACTCTGCTTTCACCCCCATCTCCATTAATTGTCTCTGAGTGTCCATCAGCAAACAGTCTTGAGGTTTTGGTCGCTATATGAGAAGATGTTTTGTAACTAAAGCCTAATGAAACACTTGCTGGTTCCTAGTTGGCGTCTGATCTTTAGGTTTGTTTTCGCGTTTCAAGGTCAGGTATCAACAAGCGCATCCCCCGAGCCGAAAAGGAAGGAAAGAAAAGCACCTTTCCAGTTGAGAAATTGGCTCCTGCAGATGCCGCCAATGTAGCTTAGTATTAATTTAGGGAATTCAGCCTTGTGCAATTCCATGGAACTGGATTGGAAATCTAATCGTGCCATTTCTGTTACCCGATTCTGCACACACCTGAGATCACTGTCCCCCTCCCCCACACCCAACCCTCCCCTCCCCATGCCCAAAGGTGGCAGGAGAGGCGCAGGTGTGAGCTGGCGCACGAAGTCACTTTCCCCTCCTGATTAAGTGGCATGTGGGAATCAAGGAGACCCGTGTCGACTCACACCGATCTCTGCCTCGCCTGTGCGCGAGCCACTTGTAATTCCCTACAGCCCCAACCAGCTCTGCAAGACAGAAAGAAATATGACCAGGCAAGTTGAGAAAATAAATTAAACTAAGTGTCAACTTTTCTTGTTTCTCTCCTCATTATTAAGAGATGGAATGGGGCTCGTTTATCAAGCAGGGGAGAAATTAATTGACACGGCTTTAATATCATGATGTCTGGCGTGTCTGGTCACATTCCTTCATTTTTTGGAAAGGCATTTTATTATAGTTTACAGCAACCAGCTGCCAACTACTGGTGTAAACGAGGAAGCAGGTGCATGAAGGATGCCACAGTGGAGGAACAGGGACATGGCAGGGAGGGAGGGCCATGTTACAAGCGGTCCCAAAAAGAGGCGGCTTGTTGGCTCTGGGCAGAGAAGAAGAAGGGATGGAGGAGGAGGGAGGGCCTTGCTGAAAGGGCTTGTCTGCAGACACGCCTTGAATCCATCACAGACTTGTTTGCCAGCCTGGGGGGAGGGTGAGGGGGGATGAGTGTCCACCTGGAATTGCCTCCTAGCCTGGAATTAATCGTTCTGACCATCCCCGAGGCTGAGTCCTATGCCAGTCAGCAGACCTGCCCCATTCTTTGTTCTGAATAAAGCCAGGGAAGTGAGCGGGTCCCTATTGGTCCCTCCAGGATGGCTGGCTTATTTGAGAGCCACTTTGCTACAAGAAATTTCCAGCATGTATCTGGTATCCCAGCCCCACTTGAGGCGTGTGTGCAGGGGGTGTCTGGAGAGGCTCAGAGAAGTCAGTCCCCCATGCCCATCCCAGGTTAGACGGGCATAGGAGATACTCTAGATGCTTTCCTGCATTAAAGTCCTCTTCACTGTCACCTCTGAAAATCCTCAGTATCCCCGTACCTGCCCTAGTGTTTAAGGATCCGGACATGTCAGCCTTCAGCAAAAGCAAGCGTCTCGCTGGAAGGCCACATTTTCCCACACTCTCTCCTCACCCTCCTTCTCCTGGGTTGTTAGGGTGGGGGGCTCTTCCCCATTTCGTAGATGTTCTTACAGGGAAATGTGACAGAGACAGGGTTTGGGAGCAAAGTTGTGGCACAAGGTTAGAAGCACTGAGTTTGGAATAGTCCACCTTCATATGAAGAGGGTGGGCTGCAGGGGGAAAAGACAGGATCCCACCTGGGCCTCAGTTCTTCCTCTGTAAAGTGGGAACAATCATTCCTGCTCTACCATGTGGGGACGGGGTGAAGACTGCGATGAAGAATGCTGCTGCTCCATAAGGACAGGTAAGCATTCCCTTTTTAACATGATTATTAGAATCTGGCCTGATCGTCAGTAACCACCCCTGGAAGGCCAACACGAGATGTAACTGAAGGCATTCTCTCCTTGGCTAGGTGGGAAATGACCTTCCTACCTGGCCAGATCCACTTTGCCACGTGGATGTGAAGCAGATGCAGACTGTCACCCCAGCCCTGCTCATCACTCCAGCCCTGGTGTTCTAAAATGCTCAGGAAACCTTAGCGGCAGCTCAGACTGAGCTCACTGCAGTCAGGGTATGGTGCCGTGAGTATCCCAAAGTGACAGTCAAACATCAGAAGCATGTTGTTTCTTTTGGAAAGGCAGCTTGTTTTTTTTTCTTGAACATGGATCTTCTGAGTCTGTTTTCCTTAAGACACGCCAGGTCATGTGGAGCCACCTCCTCATGCCTGGAAGCATCTACGCATACCCCTCGTCTTTTCTGCTCTTCTGGCCAGGTGGGCCCAGGTAGGGCCTCAGACCCTCTCTCTTTAGGGTTGCAGGACAACTAACTGGCCAAACCTGCCATAGCTCATAAAGGTAGCCCAGAAATAGTTCTGAGTTGGGGATGATGAGGGCAGACAGAGGTGTCATGTTGCTAATAGACACATAGCCAACTGGGGCTTGAGTTTTTGGCGATACACACAGACCATCATGGCTCCTCAGCCAGGCTCCTCACCCAGGCTTGCCCCTCTCACCCTCTCTGAGCCATGTGGCCACCGAATCCATCTTTGAACACTTGATGATCCAAAGAAGACCCAGAAAAGTAGGATGAAGTGTAAATGTAGCTTGGAGTATGACTCCTGGGTTCAACTCCTACTCTGGTTCAGTGACTTGTCCATGATGGACAAGTCGCTCAACTGTGCAGAGCAATGGAGCACAGTGATAATTGGAGCCTGCCCTGCCTCTCACAGGGCTGCCTTGGGGACCAGGTAGGATGATATATGAGAAGCATTTTCAAACCAGAAAGTGCTCCCCACTCCCAGACCCAAGAGATTCATGTTTATGCTGGAAGCAACCTGTGGATATTACAGATTTCCCCAGTACTGGGTTAATAGCAAGAGAGGGAGGTTGCATGGGTTATAAATATTCTTAAGTACACATACCTTAAATTCCTTATGGGATACTCAGAATAAATTTGACAATCTGGGGCTTTTTTCTCTCCCCCACTTTTTTTTTTTCCTCCATTAACCGAGTGTGTTAACTCATGGCTTGCATTGATTTTCACTGAAGACCCATTAGGTGCTACGTGATTGCCTATTAGTGTTCATTGACCTATATGATAAGAGAAGAAAATTATTTTTGAGGCTGTGGGGGCTGTTTTCATCTTTCCCTCCCTGACCTAAAAAAAAAAAAATTCTCTGTAAGTGAACTGTCTTTTGGGTGCTCCTCAGTGACTGCTTTTGAAGGGCATTTTAATTTTGAGGTATCTTGTTTTCAGATTTCTATCCTCTTCTTCTGTGTATGTTTTTTATAGCCTTGTATGATTCAGATGAATATTCAGTTTTATTCATTAAGATAAAACAGGGAAAAAAGGTTTGACTGTTAAATGCTTATCTCTTAAATAGAGCTTACTTGTTAGTTTCCAATAATAGCTTCATTCAAGAGAATGCTAGAATTTCATTTTTAAATGCTCCCTGTCAACTGTTACCCTATTTATGTCCATTTTTAAATCCCTGGTGCTTGGGGTTAGCCTTTTTTGTCCCAGTTTTTCTGACTCCCGGAGCCCCTCAGAAGTGCAATTAAGGTGGGGGCTCATGAGAGACCGGCCACGTGCTGCTTTGCTGATGACAGGTGAGAAGGGTTTCTTTGGTCCTTTGACCACGCTCTCCCAGTTGTCAGTCCCTGTGCTTCTGAATGGTGACTTGAGTTTAAATACCTAGAGAGGAGTTCTCCAGCTCCAGGACTTAGGGAGCTGGGAAGCAGATGAGCTGTGGGTGTTCACAGGGGCTCCCCACAGGGCTCAATGGAGGACAGGCCCTCATAGACTCACCATGGACCAAAGACTTCACCCCAGCAGGGAGCAGAGCTGGAACCCCTGGTTCCACCTACTTCTTTTAGAGACTCAGAGAGGCAGAAGGACTTTCCAGGGGCCCTTGTTGAATGAGGGCAATTGTGTATTTATTTGCTTGGCTGCTATGCCAAGTTTGTTTGTTTGGTTGGTTGGTTGTTTTGAGTCAGAGTCTCACTCTATTACCCAAGCTAGAGTGCAGTGACACCATCACATCTCACTGCAGCCTCCAACTCCTGGACTGAGGCAATTCTTACTCCTAAGGGACTGGGACTATAGGCACATGCCACCACACTCAGCTAAGTTTTTAATTTTTTTGTAGATACAAGGTCACTAATGCCTAGGCTGGTCTCGAACTCCTGGGCTTAAGCAATCCTCCCACCTTGGCATCCTGAAGTGCTGTGATTACAGGTGTGAGCCACCACATCTGGCCAGCTGTGCCTCTTTTTGATGGACCTTCATGAGGCTTCATTTTGGATTCTCTGGAGTATTATCCTCTTTTACAAAAACGGGAGGGAAATAATCACCATTTCCTGTCTCCCTGGCCCTCCTGAGTCTCATGCTGAATCTGCACATCTAGCAGATTGTTCAAAGACTAGGATGACTTATGTTAAGCAAAATAAGCCAGATACAAAAGGACAGGACATATATTGTATGATCCTACCTATATACGGTACCTGGGTTGGACAAACTCAATAGAGATAGAAAATAAAATAGACGCCTCTAGGGGCTGGGCCGGGGTGGGGGGGGGG
>CAUYQG010262562.1:0-21788 GCA_963574415.1 Tarsius wallacei
CAGCGTCCAGACACTTCTGATTATGGCGAATATCTCTTAAAACATGTGTACATTTTTTTGGCACCGTGTGTGTGTGTGTGTGTGTGTGTGTGTCCTGGGTCTTGATATAAAATGTACTTCTTATTTTTTAATTTTTTTTAGTTGGAGTCTTATTCTGTTGCCCAGGCTGGAGTGCAGTGGCATGCTCAGGGCCACCGCAGCCTCTACTTGCTGGGCTCAGGCGATCCTTCCGCCTCTGCCTTCCAAGTGGCTGGAACAACAGGCACACGCCACCATGCCTGGCTAATTTATAAAATTTATTTCTTACCATAATTCTAGTAGAGAAGATTAACAATTGAGCAGCAACTTCAATAGAGTATGTGTGATAAGTGTGCAGTATGTTGGGCACGTGGGAAGGTCACCTGAACCAGTCTGGGAGGCAGTAACACTTAAGCTGAAACTTAAAGGATGAGTTAAACTTCGCCAAAAGAAGCTGGGGGCTGGGCACAGTGGCTCACACCTATGATCCCAGCACTTTTGAGAGGCAAAGGCTATAATGAGTTATTATTGTGCCTCTCTGCTCTAGCCTGGGCAAAAGAGCAAGACTCTGTCTCAAAAAAATAAAATAAAACAAATAAAAAAAGAAGTTGAAAAAGGGGGTGGGTGTGCATATAGGAGTAGTTCCTTTCAGAGCAATGAGTGAGGGGTGGGGGAAATGAATGAAGCATGGGGGAACTTGTTCAGATTTGCATTTCAGTGAGGCTACGCAAGCTGTACTGGGAGAACTGAATGGGCTCAGCTGGGAAACGATTTAGTAATTTTAGGACACAGTAGCCTAGGCCAGGGAGGGAGCAGGGGGCATTCCAGAGGGAGCCTGTATTTAGGTAGAATTGACAGGACTTGGTGATTGATGGTGGAAGGTGCTGGAGCCAGAGGGATCTAGAATGGATGTCCCCTTGTCCCAAGGATGTCAGGGGACAAATCTAAGTCTGAAAGCTCCAAGCCACTAACTAGAGAAATTGTTCCTGTAAACAGGAAGACAGGGCCTTTCCATCACTCGGCAAATCATCTCCATCCTGCTGGACATATCTGCAGACGGCTGCTGGGCCCGGGGAGTTGGCAGGGCTTCCTGTTCCAAAGTGGGAGGGCTCTTGGCAGGAGCAGGAAGGCTAGAAACAGAATGGAAACTGGGCTAGTCAGGCACCTTGAGTGAAGAGAAAAGAAAGGGAAGCCTGGTGCTTTCCCATCTGACCCAGAAATATCTGATCAGAAAATAATTGAAAAGTACAGATAATTCAAAGATGTTTCTGTTTGGCTTTGAATGCCATGCATTTTTGACAGTGGATTTACCTTGTCAAATGTTTTTTCTTAGGCCTTATTTTGCATTCCCTGAATATGGACCATCTGGGTTGGGTTGGGGGATGATCCCAGAGCCCAAGAGGAAGTCTGAGGGGGCAATGCTGGGGAGACCCTAATGTTTAAAAATGGGATTGAGACCACAGTTCTCTCCAGTCACCCCAGCTGATCAATACTTGTCTGTCTGTGTCCTGCCACAGCCTAGGGAGCTCTTTCAGGCCTAAGTCTTGGTGATTTGAAAAACAAAACAACTAGCTGGTTCTCAGCACACCAAAGCTTCCTACCCACATCTTCAAATACTCCACAGGGCCACCTCTACCCCTGAGGGAGGGTGGCAGCCAGGGCTCCCTGAAGCAATCTCAGAATCAAACCATATTTGGAGCACAAGGCAGGCTGTTTACAGCTGTTGCTGTAAGAGACATTTTAAGTCCTAATCTGTCCTGTTTTACAGAAGGGCTGGCCAGACCAGAAAACCCTTTTTCCTGTTATTCCTAAGACCACTGCTTCCAGACAAGTTGAAAAGTCAGCTGGTCTCCCCTGGCTCAGGCCTACCTAAGAGAGGAGTCAGGTCCCACAGAAATCCCTTCAACAAAGGACCTCTGCACCAAGTCCCCACACAGCCTAGAACAATTGTCAGGGTGGCAGACACTCCCTTCTGAAGAATCTCAACTATTCCCTGTTCCTTGGTCTGGGATGTGCCACGCCAGGAAAGTCACTTCGTCCAGGCTAGAATTCACTGGGAATAATCAGTAACAGGCCCAAATCTGGAAGTTCAAGCAAACTGGTTTCTCCCAAGTTGTTGTAAAATTAAGTGATTTATTATAGGCATTATAGGGCATTTTCTAGTTTCCCAGAATGGTTGGTTCCCAGGAAGTCCTTAATAGGTGCTATGGCCCATCTTCGTTTTCCAAGTGTCGAGATTTCTCATTTCATCGAAACTTCTTCCTAAGGGGATGGCTTGACAGTCCGTGTGTTTTTTGAAAAAAACCAGCATAGGTTTCTTGGACTCAGTTTCCCGACAAATTGAATGAAGTAAAGCCAGTAAATGTAGGGCACTCTCACCAGCTAATGCGCGTCTTTCCGTCAGTGCCTCCCTAATTAATTAGGTGGCATAAGGGGTCCTCGCCCACACCTTTAGAACGGACGCCCCACCCTTTCCCCACCCCACGCCACATCAGCCCCTTCTCACTTACCCGGTATTCTCCCCACACACCATGCTGAGGTCATTCTAAGCTTGCAGCCCGAAGGGAAGGAAACGCGAGTTAAAGCAACAGGTTCCACCCACAGCCTGAACTTGGAAGGGGAACCCGCGCGGGAGAGACAGGAAGCGAACAGGCGGAAGGTGGAAATGATGGTGCCTGACCACCGCGCCCGTCACTCGGGCTCCCCCATGGGCGCGTGTGAGCCGGGGTGATCCCTGGCAGGGTCACTCAGGGACTTCCGTAGGATCAGGAGGCACCAGGTCCCCGTCCCTTGGGGCTACCCGGGGGGAACGTGGGGTCACGAGCCGCGCGGAGAGGGGGCCTAGGGCGCGCCTAGAAAAGATGCGTGTCTGGGGGTGAAATGCGCCTCGCCCTCCACCGCCGCCGGGCGCCGCCCTTGCTCACCGGCTGGGTCTGCGCCCCTAACGCCCCTGCCCCCTTCTTTGGGGTCGTCTCCCTGGCCCCTCCAGCCCCATTCCGGTCCGGCCCCCCATCCCAGCCCGCAGCCGCGAACGGCGGGACTGCGGACCGCGCCGCGCCCGGCAGCCTCTGGGCATGCTCGGTGGCGGGACCGGCCCCGCCGCCAGGAGGGTGAGTCCTCCCTTACCCGGGCGGCGGCGCCTGCAGCGCCCGGGCCCCGCGCACCTTTGGGGAGGTGGGGGCGCCCTACTCGGCGCAGGCCGACAGCGCTCCCCATCCGCGCTTCCCGGCGGGCGGGAGGAGGGGCCGGCGCGGCGCGCGGAGGCGGGAGCGAGACCCCAGAGCGCCGGCGGCGCCTCTGAAAGTGGAGCTCTGCCCGCGCGCTGCGCCGGCTCCGGCCGCGGGCGGGGAAGGGGCGGGGCGGGCCGGGCGGGGGGTGGTCTCGGCGCCCGGAGCGAGGTGCGAAATTAGCAGCCGCCCACTCCCTTCTCAGGGCCCGCCCCCGGGGAATTAGAATTCTCTGGGAAAGTGTCTGGTTCTCCGGGCGGGGGAGAGGGACGCGCCCGGCTCAAAATGGTTAAAACAAAGTCTGCGCACGCCCCGGGGCCGCTCGGATGAAAGAGTGCGCGCCAGCGGCCGGACAGCCCTCTGCTCATTTGAGGGTTAGTTACCAGAGGGAGCCTGGCGGTGGGGCAGAGAGGCAGGAGGGGAGATCCGGCTGGTGGGGGGCACGGACTCGGGGCGCGGAGCGCGGGCGATCGCGGCGGGTGGCGGGAGGCGGGTGGCGGCAGCGGGCTCGACCCGTCGCTCACTCTCTGCCTCCCCCCCCCCCAGGATTACCGAGAGGATGGGATGGATCTAGGCAGTGACGCCGGCAGCAGCAGCAGCAGCCGCGCCAGTTCGCAGTCCAACTCCACCAAAGTGACCCCTTGCTCCGAGTGCAAATCCTCGTCGTCGCCGGGGGGCAGCCTGGACTTGGTGTCTGCCCTGGAGGACTATGAGGAGCCCTTCCCGGTCTACCAGAAGAAGGTGATTGATGAGTGGGCGCCGGAGGAGGACGGGGAGGAGGAGGAAGAGGAGGACGAGCGCGACCAGCGAGGGTACCGGAATGACCGCTGTCCGGCCCGGGAACCGGGGGACGTGAGTGCCAGGCCCGGCAGCGGCGGCGGCGGCGGGGGCAGGAGCGCCACCACCGCCATGCCGCCCCCGGTGCCCAACGGCAACCTCCACCCGCACGACCCCCAGGACCTCAGACACAATGGCAACGTGGTGGTGGCCGGCCGGCCGAGCAGCGCCCGGGCCCTGCGCCGGGCCATCCAGCAGCCCCAGCCGGCAGCGAGCCGGCGCGGCGGTCGGGGCCCGGCAGCGGGGGGGCTTTGCCTCCAGCCCCCGGACAGCGGGACGTGCGTCCCCGAAGAGCCCCCCATTCCCCCTATGGACTGGGAGGCGCTGGAGAGGCATCTGGCTGGGCTGCAGTTCCGGGAGCAGGAGGTACGGAACCAGGGCCAGGCGAGGACCAACTCCACCTCCGTAAGTTGGCCGAGGCGCTGCCCACGCGCGCACACGCGACACGCCCAGCGCACGGCCCGCGCGCCCCCTCCCGGCGCGCCCCGCCGCCCGCCCGCAGCCCATTCATCCCTCCCCGAGGGCGGGGGCGGGCCGGGAGCCTGCCTTCTGTTCCCTTGGGGCACGGGTGCTCTGGGTGTGCACTGTCTGGGTTTGCGGGACGGGCGGGGAGGAGGGAGGAGCAGCCGGAGGGCAGCGGAAAGTCGGGTTAGTGGAACCGGCGACTCATTTTGATGGAATGACTTACGGAGACCCGGTTGTGAGTCACTTGCCTGAAAATAAATCCGTGGAGGTTCTGGCACTGAAGCCAGCGCCTGCGGGGGAGATTTCAGATCGTAATAGTTGTGGCTTTATTAATCGTGGTGGATCTCCTCTCGTTGGCACTCATGTCTCACCCTTATCTAGGCTGTCCCCGTGCGCAGTCGCCCGCCCACACCTCCGGCCTGGCAGCGGGGTTTGTTCCGTCTTACATTAAGCGGATGCTCCTGTGTTTGGGTGGATTGATCTCTCTCTGAGACTTTCTTCCTTTCTGAAACCCGAGCTATTGTTGACCTAGGGGGGCGGGGTAACCGAGTAAATGAACCGACCCGGATGGGAGAGGGGTTTTTGCCTGGGGCACCTGGCCCACTCTTCTGCTGCAAATCGCCCCGTTTTGATGAGGTACCCGCTCACAGTTCCTTCCCGGAGGCTCCTGCCTCGATTCAGGAAAGACAGACCAGGAGGGGTGTTGAGTGGAAAGGAGCAGGGAGAGGGCTGCCTCTATAATAAGCAGCTCAGGCAGGTTCACACTTGTCTCAACGTCTCTTTTGCCTCTGAGAGGAGAGCAGAAAAATGACTTCAAAGAGACAGCGTTGTGAACGCAGCTGCCCTGTTTATCACTGTTTTGAGATAAAGAAACAGTTATAATTTGAAATCGTTAATGATGTCCCTAAATAGGGCTGAAGGGCGCAGTTTCTTTCTGCTTTCTCTTTGTGGCAGCTGGGTGGCAGGTGGGAGAATGCTTGCCTTGCAGGCGTAATTTTTCCACACCAGGGCCCAGGGGCTCCTGGAAATTGGGTGCCTGCACTTCTGACTTCAGGGATGAGGATGGTAACTGTGTTTCACACAGAAATATGCACATTTGTATCAGAGAGAACCCTTGGCCAGCAGAGCCCATGGGTTAGTGTCCCTTGGGAAACTACCTATTAAATTAACACACTCGGGTTTTAATCCCAGCTGTTTAGAAGTTTCCCTTGGCCACTGGCAGACATGGACTCTCTCTATCATATCCAATGCTATCCCTTGTAGCTTGCAAGATAAAACATCCTTTTCCCACTTGGTGCTTGAGAAAAATACCTCACTAAGCTCCCTGAACTTGAAAAACGATTTGAAAATAAGCCAGAGGTTAGTTGACTATTGCACAGCACTTATACATTGCAGGAAAATATAATGATTGGGTATACGTACAAAGTTAAGGTTTCTTGGTAACAAGGAGCTTCATTATTCAAAAGCTGTGAAACAAGACCAGCCACAGGGGCTCACACCTGTAATCCCAGCACTTTGAGAAGCCAAGGTGGCAGGATCCCTTGAGCCCAGGAGTTCAGCCTGGGCAACATAGCAAGATCTTGTCTCTACAAAAATATTTTTTAAAATTGCTGGGCGTGGTGGCTCACGCCTATAATCCCAGCACTTGAGAGGATTGCCTGAGCCCACGGGTTTGACCTGGGCAACTTAGCGAGACTTCATCTCTACAATAAATCAAGAAAAATTAGCTGGGCATGGTGGCACATGCCTGTAATTTCAGCTACTTGGGAGGCTGAGATGGAAGGATTGCCTGAGCCCGAAGGATTGCCTGAGCCCAGCAGGCTAAGTCTGCGATGTCTGTGAGCGTTTTACTGCCTTCCAGCCTGGGAGACAGAGTGAGACTCCGACTCAAAAAAGCAAACAAACAAAAAAATTAGCTAGGCATGGTGGCACCAGCTTGTAGTCCTAGCCACTCAAGAGACTGAGGCAGAAGGATCACATTGGTTCAGGGAGGTTGAGACTGCGGTGAGCCTTGATCAAGCCACTGCACTCCAACCTGGACAATAGAGTGAGGTCCCAATTCAAAAATAACATTATAAAACAAAATTGTATTGAGTACTTATATGTTAGGGGCTGTATGCCAGGGTTGGCTATCAGTGCTACCATTACAGGTCAGTCCACATGGGCTGGAGTTCTGGTGAGGGTAGGTAGGGATACAGACTGCCTTCCCTCCAGGAACTTAAAATGTAAGGACCTACCTGATACCCCACCCCCACTCCCACTCCCAACACATACACACACCTTTTCTCCTGGCCCTTGTGAAGACTTTGTGAATCTTTTTTTCTTGGGTGGTCTTTGAAACCAAAGGTGTCTCCTCACCTCATAAGCAGTTTGCATATTTTCACATGTGGGTTTCTTTCCTTCACTCCTAGCTTTCCTGAAAATGCCCCTTCTGATCATTTCCTCCACTAGTCACACAGAGAAATTTAGGTTGCATTGTTTCAAAGCAAGTATGAGAACAGAAAAAAGGGAGGGGGTGGCCGTAGAGGTGGGTACTGAATTCTCCCATGTCTTGGTTTGTGTTTGAGCAAAATTGCAGGTCGATTTTGGTATAGAATACTGTTTTTCAAACTGTAAGTTACCCATGAAATCAGCTTAGCATTTTAAAAAATGAGATGAAATAGAATGAATTGCAGGTGATCATACTAAGGTTGGTGACTTTTAAAACTTTTGTTTTGGTTTTATATATACTCTGGGTCACAACGTCAAAGTTTATTTCTCACTGTGAGTCACTGTCATAGAAGACTAAAAAACACTGATTTAAATCCTATTTAGTGTGGCCTGGAATTAGAGAGAATGTCTGATCAGAGGCCAGAAATGTGTGGGAGAGAAGGCCTATCTTGAAGGAGTTGTTCAAATCAGATGATGTGTTTGCTGCTCTTTAAAATGCCGTGTATAAATATATTTAAGTGGCATTAATATATACCACTTGGAGGAGGGGTAGAAAATGAAAAAGAGGCGTGGGTGCTTTTCACCAAATAAGCCAGTCCTAACTCAGGGCGTTCGCTCTTGCCGTGACCTCTGCTGAGAAGCAAGCATCTGGGTCCTTCTCATTCCAGACTCAGCTCTCATCAGCTCAGAGGCTGTCCTGACCACCCTTTCTAGCAAAAAATGACAGTACTCCACCCCTACCCAGGCACCCCTTATGTGTTATTTTCTTAGTGCTTGTCACTGTCAGATAGTCTTGCTTAGTCAGTGTTCCTCCTTCCTCTCAGTCGAGTGATGCACTCAAAAGGAGGACTGAAGACTCAAAAATGGGTTGTCAAACAGCTGTCCCCAACCCAGGTAAACTTTAGGGGCAAATTTTAAAACATGCAGCGTTGAGGCAGGATCCAAGCATAGTGTGGAGGAGCCTGACGAGTTCTGAGGGAAGCACTCCGGGGACTGGATCCATCCCAGAACTGAGGGCTTGAGAGAGGCTTGTGTCTTTTGGCAGCCAGCCCTCCACTTAATGTCAGCAGTACCTGGGTCATTCCACTGCTGAGTCTCCAGTGACGTGTGTTGTGCTTGACTAACGTGGGGGGGGGGGGTTCTACCCAGCCACCAGAGCTGCACTCAAAAATGCCTATCCAGCTGCAGCCCCTGCTTGGGTGGCACCAGTGTTCCCCCACAGTCCTGCCCAAGTTGGCTCCCATCCAGCATGAGAGCTCTTGGTGAACTCCAGAGCCATATTCCAGCCTTGAGTTAACCAAGCGAACCCACCCTTCTTTTTCACCACATGCCTCTCCTCCTCCTGGTAGGGTGTATGAATGCTCCCCACCCCTCACTTTTTTCTGAGTAGGAGTCTCACTCTGTTGCCCAGGCTGGAGTGCAGTGGCACTCTCATGGCCACCGCAGCCTCGACATGCTTGGCTTAGGTGATACTTCCACCTCAGCCTCCCAAGTAGCTGGAACCATAGACATGTGCCACCACACCCAGCTAATTTTTTGATTTATTGTAGAGATGCGGTCTTGCCAAGTTGCCCAGACTGGTCTTGAACCCCTGAACTCAGGCAATCCTTTCGCCTTAGCCTCCCAAAGTACTGGGATTATAGGCGTGAGCCACTGGGCCCGACATGAATGCCACTTAAATATATACATGGAGTGCTCTTACTTTCCAGAATGGTGCTTTTTTCCCCCTTCTTCTTCTTTATTTCAATAGCTTTAAGGGGTACAAATGGATTCGGTTACATAATTGCATTGTATAGTGTCAAAGAAGTCTGGGCTTTAAATGTACCCACCATCCCCACCTGCGCACATTGTACCCAATAGGTGATTTTCCGTCCCTCCATTCCTTCCCCTCCTCCCCCTCTGGGTCTCTAATGTCCATTATCCCATTCTCCATGCTTTTCCTGATCCTTAGTTTAGCTCCCACTTAAAAGTGAGAACATGCGGTGTTCAGTTTCCTGTTCCTGCATTACTTCACTTAAGATGATGGTCTCCAATCTCCAAGTTGCTGCAAAAGACATTACCTCATTCTTTTTGACAGCTGAATGGTATTCCATGGTGTATATATACCACATTTTCATTATCCACTGATCGGTTGATGGGCATTTAGGGTGATTCCATATTCCTGCAATTGTGAGTTGTGAGGTAATGAACATGTGGGTGCAGGCATCTTTTTTATATAATGACCTCTGTTCCTTAGGGTAGATGCCTAGTAGTGGGATTGCTGGATCAAATGGTAGATCTACTTTTAGTTCCTTGAGAAATTGCCATACCGATTTCCATAGAAGTTGTACTAGTTTACACTCCTGTGTTGGTATCGTTGATGTCAGATTGGGAGCCTGTTTACGTAGGTTCATGTTTGTCCTAAATCCCATCTCTCTGCCTGCTCTGACTCACATACATAGCCCTGGACAGTCCTGAGGAGGCTAGGGGCTTCTTCTTGGTTCTGCCTCTTTTGAAAGCAGATCCCCAGCAGTTGGCATTCTCTCTTCCCCTGTTCTCCAGGACCTTAGCGCCCTCCCCCCATGCTTGCTCCTGTTCAAAGAGGACGTGTCACCAAGGTGGGGGGCACTGCCTCAGTGTCTTCCTCCTCCTAAATGGAATGTAATTTCACATTTTTTTCTCCATGGTTTTTCCATGAGGGTTCCTCTCCTCATGTAATCACATCCAGGGTATGTGATCCTCCAGGTCCACTGGAACTCAGCTCCTTTTTTTCTCCTTTTGACTCTTTTCTTTCTTTCCCTTTTTTTTTTTTTAAAGACAAGGTTTTGCTATGTTGCCCAGGCTGGTCTTGAACTCTTTGGCTCAAGCAATTCTCTTGCCTGGGCTTCCCAAAGTGCTGAGATTACAGATATGAGCCACGATGTCCAGCTTCAACTCTTTTAAGGATGACTTTATGGAGGTATAATTTTCATACAATCAACCGTACGTATTTAAATGTACAATTTGATGAGTTTTGACATATGTATGTGTCATATGTATGATGTATCTATGAGTTTTGGCACACCTGTGAAGCCATCACCAAAATCAAGATAATGAACATGTCTGTCACTCCCAAAAGTGGCCTCTTATCCCTTGGCAATCCCCCCATCTTGTCCCTAGGCAACCATTGATCTGATTTCTGTACTATGAATTATATCTTCTAAAATGAACATAAGTGACATCACACAATGTATACTTTTTAAATTTATTATTTTTTTATTTTTTAAGACACAGGGTCTGGCTCTGTGGCCCAGCCTGGAGTACAGTGATGTGATGATCATAGCTCACTGCAGCCTCAACCTCCTGGGCCCAAATGATTCTCTTGTCTTGACCTCCTGCTTACCTGGGACTACAGGTGCTACCAAACCCAGCTAATTTTTCTTTTATTTGTTTATTTTTTTGAGTTAGGGTCTCACTCCATCACCCAGGCTGGAGTGCGGTGGCACACTCACAGCCACCCCAGCATCAACATGTTGGGCTCTGGCAATCCTTCCACCTCAGTCTTTCAAGTAGCTGGAACTACAGGTGCACGCTACCGTGCCCGGCTAATTTTTTTAATTTATTGTAGAGACAAGGCACAGCTCAGGCAATCCACTCGCCTCAGCCTCCCAAAGTGCTGGAATTACAGGCTGAGCCAACGAGCCTGGCCTAAATTATTTTTAGAGATGGAAGTCTCACTATGTTGCTCAAACTCCTGGGCTCAAGTGATCTTCCCATGTTGGCCTCCCGAAGTGCTGGGATTACAGGTGTGAGCCCCTGCACCTAGTCTTTTTTTTTTTTTTTTTTTTTTTTTTGGTCTGGCTTCTTTCACTCAACATGCGATGATTTTGAGATTCCATCCATGCCATTATATATATCAATAGCTCATTCCTTTCTAATGCTGAGTAGCGCTCCGTTTCAGGATACACCATATTCACCTGTTGGTGGACACTTGGGTTGTTTCTAGTTTGGGGCTATTACAAGTAAAAGTTCCATGAACATTCGTGTATGGACCTGCACTTTCATTTCTCTTGGGTATATACCCAAAAGGAGAATGGTTGGGTCCCATCTGGGTATATGTTTATCTGTAAGAAGCTGCCTGACTGTCTTCCAATAAAGTACCACTTGACATTGCCTTCACAGGACACTTAAGGCACTGATTAGGATGTTGACTTCCTCTCCTTCCCATTGCTCTATTTCACCTCCATCCTGCTTTCTATAGGACATATGTCTTCAAGTGACTGAGGTGGCTGCTCCTTCTCTTAAGAGAAAACAACAAGGAAGCAATGAGATCACATGTCACATTCAACCAGTCATTACACTTGTTGTTCAAAAAGAAAAGGAGGCTGGGCTCAGACCTGTAATCTCAGCACTTTGGGAGGTCAAGGCAGGAGGATCACTTGAGGCCAGGGGTTCGAGACCTGCCTGGGCAACATAGTGAGATCCCATCTTTACAAAAAGTCAAAAAATTAGCTGGGCATAGTGGTGCATGCCTGTAATCCCAAGTACTTGGGAGGCTGAGGTGGGAGGATTGCTTGAGCCCAGAAGGTGAAGACTGTGGTAGGCTGTAACTGTGCCACTGCACTTCAGCCTGGGCAACAGGGTAAGACGCTGACTCAAAAATAAAAAAAAAGAAAGAAAGAAAGAAAAAAGAGGAAAGGAGTTCTAGTTGTAGACCAAACACAGTTTAAGTGCAGTTTTATTACTTTTTAGTGCCCATGACAGGTGCATTTTCCTCATTTAATGAGGAGATAAGAATAATTTTAATTGACATGTTAATTGAAAGCAAATTCTCCTGATGAAGTTATTTCCAAAGTACTTGAAAATAATTTGTCTTTTTATTTGTTTATGCTATTAGCTAGCAGCATACTTTAAAATTACCTACATTTCTTCCTAGAACGATACTAATTACAGGTTATTTTCAGTGTATTATTCTGTAAGAATTACAACCCAGTTACTCCTTCCCCATCAATGACATTGCTGAAGTAGCTTGAATGGCTGAGTAGTTTGTTTCCTTAGCTACTTGGGCTACGTTTAAATTACCTGAATTCCTGTTTTAATAGATCAAATTAAGATGTCTTTAGTATTCCTACAAAATATAGTAGGGTTTATAAGTTTAGTAAGTTACGAGATCCAGCAGCCAGGGACACAGCATTGAAGACATTCTGTGTGGAACAAAGGTATCACTAGTTCATGTTTGTTAGAGAGCACTATATGATAGTGTGTCACTCAGGCTGGCATGTAGTTGCACGATCATGGCTCACCTCAGCCTCGACCTCCTGGGCTTAGCCTCTTGAGCAGCTGAGACAACCAGGCACATGCCACCATGCTTGTCTAATTTTTAAAACTTTCGTTATGTCTCGCTATGTTGCCCAGGCTGCTTTCAAACTCCCGGGCTCAAGGAATCTTCCTACCTCAACCTCCCAAAATGCTGGGATTACCAGTATGAGCCATCATGCCTGGCTGACAATGTTAAAATAATTTTTTTGTTTACTACAACCAGAAATTACCAGGGCGAAATATATTCTGTGCTTTAGACTTTTACTTTGAACCATAGTAAAAAGTTCTGTGCCTGCTTTCCTAATTCATGTTGACTTTTGTTTAAGAGCTGCAAAGGCTGCTCTATACATTAGCATGTAGTCCAGACTTCAAAGAAACATGGTTGAGTTTTTTTTAAATTAGGTTGCAGGGCTGGGGGCTGGGTGTGGTAGCTCACGCCTATAATCCCAGCACTTTGGGAGGCTGAGGGGATAGGATTGCTTGAGTACAGGAGTTTGAGACTAGTCTGAGCAACATAGAAAGACCTCATCTCTACAAAAAAAAATAATAATAATTAGCTGGGTCTGGTGTCATGCACCTATAGTTTCAGCTACTCGGGAGGCTAAGGTGGGAGGATCACCTGAACCTAGGAGGTCGAGGTTACAGTGAGCTATGATCGAATCACCACACTCCAGCCTCGGCAACAGAGAGAGTCCCTGACTCCAAAAAAAAGAAAAAAATTAAGTTGCAGGTAAACCACATATAAAAAAATTATTAAAATTTTGAAAATATTCCATTAGTTCTGGGGCCATACATATGTGTATGTTTAAGCTGCCATTGGATGGTTCATTGTAGTGTACAACAGCCTTTTAAAATACTGTAGTAGTTGAATTAAAACAGCAATCCCCAACCTTTTTGGCATCAGGGACTGGTTTCGTGGAAGGCAATTTTTCCAGGAAGAGGGGAGAGGTGGAATCATCAGGCATTAGATTCTCATACAGAGAGCGCAACCTAGATCCCTTGCATGTGCAATTCGCAATAGGGTTCACACTCCTATGAGACTCTAATGCTGCCACTGATGACAGGAGACAGAGCTCAGGCAGTGATGTAAGTGATGTGGAGTGACTGTAAATACAGATGAAACTTTGCTCCCAGGACCAGCCTTCACCTCCTGCTGTGCGGCCAGGTTCCTAACAGGCCAAGGACCAGTACTGGTCCACAGCCTGGGAGTTAGGGACCCTTAGACTAAAAGACTCCTTTGCCTACCAATTAGTTTGTGCATAGTGGACCTTTAAAACATCCTTAGGAAAGTTTCCAGGGCGCACATCTGAGAACAGATGCTCATCACTTGCGTAGAACTCTTTGAGCATCTCACCATAAACTGTGTCTCAGTCTCCTTCATATCCTTCAGTGTCTTAGCCTCCTTCATGTCCTTCTGTGTCTCAGCCTCCTTCATGTCCTTCTGGGTCTGCCTGCTCTTCTGGTCCAGACCCCAGGCCTTTGTCCTTAGTACTTCCACTCAGGAAGCACTGGCCAAGGCTCACACGGTCTCAGGACCCTGCCTTTTTGGGAAGTTCTACCTGATCATCTTGGCTCTAAGTGGCCCCTCTCTCTTCCGAACATCATATTCCACTTATATATTCTGCTTACTTGTGCTTAGAATTTAAAAGGCTTTCTGGTTTTTAGCGGTTTTGTGTTCATGATCACATTGGATTCTCACGACAAACCTGAAAACTAAATAACCAGTTACTATTCCCATTTTAGAGATGAGAAAACTGAGGCCCAAGGTTCAGAGACCTGCCTAAAATCTCATGGCTGACAAAAATCAGCCAGACCCATCAATTGCTGGCTCAGCTTCGATGCTCTTTCAGTGACCTCGTAAATACTCAATGTCTTGTATTCTCTGTCATCTTCTTGTGGGTATGTCTGGCCAACTGTTTTAAATACTTTCTCCACCTCGTACACACATACTACACAATCCCTGCAGAGTAGGCATTTTACCTATTCCTGTGATTTGGTTGGTTAGTATATATTGCACCAGCTTTTCTGTTTAGTTCCTTAATTGACTTTTCAAAGCAGCCACACTGTGAACATTCTTATTATTGCTAAGGTCGTCATTCCAGGTTCTTCCTTAAAGCTTATCCAAACTCTGTGACAGTACATTTGCATTTTAAAATAGAAATTTGTTTTTACTCCTGAACCTTTGCCCCTGAAGACATGAATGGTTTTGTTTTCTTACATTTGAAATTGGGTCCTGAGAGTTTTAATGAGAAGGGCATTTGCAAATGCTTTTCCTTAGCTGTTTATGCTCCCAGCACTATTAGGACAAATGATGCTTTCTATTGTCAGTTCTTGGGAGATGATTTTACACTAAACTTCTGTAGAAATTCAAGTGTCAATTGTGACACTGAGCATTTTCAACAGAAAAGTAATAGGATTTTAGAGATAGAAAGATTCTGGGAGGTCATCTCATCAAACTCTCTCATTTTCACAGGAGTAGCCTGAGGTCTATGGAGATTAAACATCACCCAACTTCCTCAGCCCAAACCTGGCCTGCCGAGGTCACCCAGCTCCTAATTCTTACTTTTAATGAACTATGCTTCTCTTCAGCACGTACCACCTTTAAACACACACACATACACACATATCCAAGTCTTGTCTTTTAAGAGCTCCCTAAACTGGAAGTAGATTTTAATTTTCATGATTAAAACGTTCTTATGTTATTGTTTGGTTTTCTCATTCCTTTTTTAAACCCATGTGGTCAGAACAATCATAAAATTGCTTTTTTCCATTCAGACAGCAGCTCATCCCTGTGTATTTCTACCAACAGAACAGTGCACTCCCTGGGTGATGATTTTCTCCTTCACTGGTCCTTTTCCAGCTGTAAACACCTTTGCCTGACTGTCCCCCTTCCTTCCCAGAGTCAGGGAACACGCGAACCTCTCTTTCACAGGGACCACTTGAGCACTTGGCAAGAACCTGCCTGAGTTCTGGGAGGCAGAGAGGGAGCAGCCAGGGCTCAGGGCATCCTTCTGTCTGTCACTTCCATTTATGAAGCCCATCTCCGGACTGTCAGGGCTAGGAAAGAGTGCTTGGCTTCAGAACATTTGGAGAGAGAAGACTCCTGTGTGGCCCAGCCCACGAGTGGAGACAGATTTTACTCTGTCTAGGTAGAGTTTTACCCCCAAAAAGAAGAATAACAAAACCAAGAAAGGGCTGGAAAGAAAGGCTTTAGTGGGGTTTGGGAGTATAGATTAGGATGCCTGACTTGGTGAGAACATGGTAAGAGCAAGGAATAGAAAAATGGACACAAGGGACCCCTCACAGTGGCTCACATCTGTAATCCCAGCACTTTGGGAGGCCAAAGCAGAGGACCACTTGAGCCCAGGAGTTTATCTCTACAAAAAAAAAAAAAATCAAAAAATTAGCCAGGCATGGTGGCACACCTGTAGTTCCAGCTACTTGAGAGACTGAGGTGGCAGGATTGCCTGAGCCCAGGAGGCCAAGAGAAAAGGACATAGGGAAGGGGAATGTGCTTGGGTTTTACATCCACTGTTTGATGTTTCTGAGTTTTCCAGTTCCATGTGTGGGGCTGAGCCATCACAGATTCTTTGTGTCATGGCCAGAGTAATTGCATGAATCACTCTCCTCACCCGCCCCCCGCCCCAGGTTGCTCTTTACTTCTGGAAGAACGTTGTTGTCTAAGCTGCTGTTGGTCTGCTTGTTTGTTCTATTTTGTTTTGGTTTTGGCTACTCCTTCCTTCTTGTGAGTCATGGTTACCTACCTTATACAGTTGTTAAATAATTATATCAAGCATGTTATCTGTTACCAATCTTTACCACTTGTCTTTATCTGTTCACATTAATACATATACTTAACCTAATTTTTCCTTTCTTCGCCTGGCCTATTTTTCAGTATTTGCATTATTTTAGGTTATTTCCTTTTTCCCCCCCTACTTTTGTGGTATATTCTGTATAAAGTGTAGGTAATTCAAAAGATGATGATATAGGCTAGGAAATAGGTGATAGAAATGAACTCAACCAGTGTTTGTTCAGCACCAGACTGATAGTTTTATTTTGTTTGGAGTCAGAGTCTCACTCCGTTGCCCAGGCTGGAGTGCAGTGGCATGATCATGGTTCACCGCAGTCAGCCTCGACCTCCTGGGCCTAGGTGATCCTCCCTCCTCAGCTTCCTGAGTAGCTGGGATTACGGATGCATGATACCATGCCTGACTAATTATTTTGCCTTTTTTATAGAGACAAGAGTCTCACTATGTTGCCCAGACTGATCTCAAACTCCTGGACTCAAGCAATCCTCCTGCCTCCACCTCTCAGAGTACTATAATTAACAGGTGTAATCCATGGAGTCTAGCCAATAGTTTTTCAAAAGTACTTGTAAACCTGTTTTGTAGTTACTTCTAACTAACATAAGGTTGTATTAAAGTGAAACTTACTGGAAACTAGAGATGCCAAATTTCTACAGTCTGGTTTTATATATTGGATTTTCTAATAATTTCCATTTGTGTCGATACATTTTGCCTCTGTATCTCCACCCAAATATTTTATGTTTATTTGTGATTGAATAACTCTTTAGTATATCTATCACCAACATTATTTTGTTCACCATTTTCTTTTTTTTCCTTCCATTTCTCAAAGCCAGTTATTACTTATGGTTCATTAAAGTGACTGTGAATCTTTCTTCCTTAAGATATTAACATAGTATACCAAAAAAAACTTTCATTTTTATAGATTATAAGAAGCAGCACATTAGTCAGCAGCTGATTTCTGCAAATTTGTCAGTTCAAGAGGGTTTTATTGCCCATGTCCTAATAGAGATGATTGATCCCTTCAAAACTCTGCTCTGTAGAAATGAATGTCTTAGTTACTCACAAGCCTGTTTTTTATAAAGTATTACAAAAGCTTTTGTGAAGAAATTGTGTGTCTTGAGCTTTTACCTGTACAGAGGCAGGTAATGGTCTGGTTTTCAGGCGATGGTCTTGTTTTCAGGTGTTGAGAAGAAACATTCCATCGCCACAGCCTTCCAGCCTGGCCTCTGTCACTAAATGCAAGTAACAAACAGAAAGATGCCCTGAGCCCTGGCTGCTCCCTCTCTACCTCCTAGAACTCAGGCAGCTCCTGGCCAAGTGCTCAAGTCCAGTCATTCCCTGGTTCTTGTGGTGGACCTCCTCTGGTGGGTTGTCTGTCCCAGCCTCCCTGGGCACATACCCACTGATCAGTCAGTCGTGTTGTCCCTCAAGCCTCCTCTGCTGGAACGTCCCCACTATGGTCCTCAGTCTTCTTGTTTCCCTTTCCCTCTTGTGCAGTTAACCACTTCAAATCCCCAAGTAAGAGGCTCATGTATGATACAATAGACAGGGAGCCTCTGGTAGCCAGCACCTGTCTGCTGACCAGGAACCCTCTGGTGGCCAGCACCCCTGCCCTGCTGACCAGGAACCCTCTGGTAGTCAGAACCCCTATAAAGACCAGAACCCCTCTAGCCTCTAGTAACCAGGATCCCTCTGGCGGCCAGGACCCCGCTGCTGGTCAGGATTCCTCTAGTGACCTGCACCCCTCTGACCAGTACACCTCTGGTGAACTGCACCCCTCTGGTGGCCAGTATCCCTGGTGACCAGCACCCTTTTTGTGGCCAGGACCCCTCTGGTGACCCTTGGTGACCAGCACCCCTCTATTAGCTAGGACCCCCTCTGGTGGCCAGAGCCCATTTGGTACCAGGACCCTTGGTGACCAGCACCCCTCTAGTAGCCCCCTCTGGTGACCAGGACCACTCTGCTGGCCAGAATCCCTCTGATGACCACACCCCTCTAATGGCCAAGACCCCTTGCCAGGCCCCCTCTGGCACCCTTTGATGTTGGAGAGTTGAGGGTAGCAGTCTTTCTGGCCAGTTAGCTCAGCCAGGGTCAGGGGCTGCTTACTCACCAATGGGTTGTAGGCATGTCCTGGACACAATAGGTAATTCATGGCAGCTGTTAAACTCATATCATTTGATTCTATTTCCTTCCTGATTTGCTATATATGGAGAGAACTTTGCTTTCTGAAAAAAGTGTAAAGGGAGTGGGGTGATTTCCTCATAATTCCTAAGGTCTCTGGCAGTGTTATAAATTTAGATTTGAGGTTAGAGTAGTAAAAAATAAAAACAGGCTGGATGCCTGTAATCCCAGCACTTTGGGAGCCAAGGTGGGAGCATTGCTTGAGCCCAGAAGTTCAAGACCACCTGGGCAACAGGACAAGACTTCATCTCTACAAAAATTTAAAAAATTAACCAGGTGTGATGGCATACCTAGAGTCCCAGCGACCCAAGAGGCTGAGGCAGGAGGATCACCTGAGCCCAGAAGGTACAGGCTGTGGTGAGCTGTGACTGTGCCAGTATATTCCACGCTGGGTGACAGAGTGAGACCCCGGCTCAAAAAATAAACTAAAATAAAAATAAAGAAAGAAAGAAAATAAATTTTAAGACAATAAAAAACAAAAACAGAAAAGCTGTGTTATGAAATGCTGGGGCATTTTCAGTGTCAAGTTCAGCATCGTAATAGCTTTTACACATTTCTCTACTGAAAAAAGCAATGTTAAACTTCTTTCCAAAATAAGAAGGGTCTGAACCTCTGGGAAACTGGTACCATATCTTCTCAGAGAAGATCCTACTGGCTAATCTACACTCATAAAAAGAACATGTTTTCAAAGAGTTTCACAACCAATTTAGCCTCCTGTTTTTTTTTCCATCATGGCACTCGTAGCTAAAAATGATCCTACTTATGAAAATTGCAGACATTTTTTTTTTCTTTGTGCTATCTTACATAACTTTGGGGTCCATTTTGACCTGGTCTGACATTTTATTATGAGCAAATACATCTTGAATGTTCTGCCCTTTTTGTTTCCATTCTAAAATTGGTCCTGCTAGGAGTAAGAGAGTAGACCACTGGGATTTTATTTTTGAACACTTAAATTACATAATCGGTGATCTGTTAGGGTTGTTATCCAGCCTACAGTGGCCCGATAGTCTGACCCAAATATGACCTAAAATAAGAGTTCATTCGAGAAGAACAATTGTAGGCAGCAGTAATTTTAAAACATTTCGAATACTTGCTCGGCTGTGGAATAGTGATTTAAATATGAGATTTATATTTCTTGTGTTTCATACGGAAACTCTAAACAAAGCTGATGTATAGTGTGTTTGTACCAACACATGAGTAGAACCCCTGTAGACGTTCCAGTGTGCTGGGAGCCGGATTAAAGCTCTCTTTTATTAGTAAACAATCACACTGAGAATCAGAATATTGGAGCCAAAAGGGACTCCGAGCAAGGGTGGCCAACTCGGATGCTTCTAGAGACACTTAGGTAACCACTGGAGCAGAGGGCCTGGAGGGAAGGGACCATGATGAACTGGAGGATGTGTTCCAGGGATTAAGGGACTGCCGTGGTTCCTTACTGGTTGATTTACTGCTATGTCAGAACATGGTCTTAGCATTCTGCTGTCAGAAGCCCAGGGTTTTTATGTGTTAGTTTGTTTTTGAGACAGGGGTCTCACTTTGTTGCCCAGGCTGGAGTGCAGTGGCAAATCACGGCTCACTGCAGCCTCAACCTCCTGGGCTCAGGTGATCCTCATGCCTCCACCTCCTGAGTAGCTGGGACTACATGCGTGCACCGACACACCTGGCTAATTTTTTTTTATTTTTGTAGAGACAGGGTCTTGCTACGTTGCCCAGGCTGGTGTGGAACTCCTGGGTTCAAGCGATCCTCCCACCTCAGCCTCCCAAAGTGCTGGGATTACAGGCTAGAGCCAGGATGCCTGGCCAAGATGCAGGTTTTAATGAGAAATATCTTGACTATTAAATATTGGCAAATAACTTTAAATGTGCACAAAAATTTGTGGCACTAACAAATCTGTGGCTCAAAATACTGCTACTAGTTACTTCCAGGCTACCAGTTTACCATCCCATACCTAATCTGACCTCTCCATTCTACATATGAGAGAACTGAGACCTGAAGAGGTTATTACATGACTTAGCTGAAGTGGGACCAAGGTGGAGAGGTTTGCTGAGAGGTCTGGTGAGGTTCTAGAAATGCAGCATCTTAGGGAGGAAAACCTGGAAGGAGTGTTGTTCTTACTCATTGACAACAGAGTAGCTTTTTTTTCTCCTTTCAATGCTTAAAATATTAGAAGTAATAACATCTAGAAGGAAACACCAAGAGATTCTCCACACCTCACTTAATTTTTATATACATCCCACATTTCACTTAATTTTTATATACATCCCATTACTTACCTTTTACTTTTTTCTTTCATCTTCAAAGTAGTTCAAAATGGATTTGTTATTTGGAGTCAGGGAAATGTATCATGATTTATTTTTCATTATTTATGAATAATGTAAAGGGAAGGGCTCTGTAAGAACAGATTATCTTACATGTAAACCCCACCACACACATATATCAGGGTATACATCTGACCTCAGTTTTGTTATCTGCTGAAAACTATTTAATTGTAGGGTAAGACCATTTGAGTCCAAGGAGTTTGGGTGGGGGGAGTTTTGAAACAATTTCTTGCTATACTCAACCTGCTGAAACTTCACTATTGCTGAACCATATTGAGATTCTATTTAATTGCAGCTGTTACTACACAATATGGGGAAGAAAACTTGTTAAAAATATAAAATTTGGGACTTTTCCCCACCTCTTTAGAACTATCAGCTCTAACTACAAATTCAGTATAGATTTCAAACAAACTAGACAATTTTGGGATGTTTATTTACTTTCCTTTAGAAAAATAGGAAATATTCTTCATATTAATTTTTTTTGTTTGCTTGTTTGTTTTTTGAGTTGGTATCTCACTCTGTCCCCCAGGCTGGAGTGCACTGGCACGATCACATCTACTGCCATCTTGACTTCCCACACCCAAGTGATCCTTCTGCCTCAGCCTCCTGAGTAGCTAGGACTACAAGTGCATGCCACCACCCAACTCATTTTTTTTTTTTTTTTTTGGTAGAGATGTGGTCTCATCATGTTGCCCAGGCTGGCCTCGAACTCTTGGGCTCAAGTGATCCTCTTGCCTTGCTCTCTGTTATTTTGAAATAATTTTAGTTCTATAAAAGTTATATAGTACAGAAAATTCCCAAATATCCTTCACCCACTTTCCCTAGTATTAACATATCACATAACGTCTCTGGCACATTTGTCAAAACTAAAAAATGAAGATTGACACAGTACTGTTACCTAAACTACAGACTTTATTCAGATTTTTATCACCTCTTGAAATTAAAAAGGTTGTTGTAAAACTATTCACCAAAGGTAATAAATAGCATATTCTCCTAGGCTGTGGCTTGAGGAGGGAGGGGGAGTTCGAGCCGTTCCTATCCCATGTGCCTCCCAAGTGAGCAACAAATCCAAGTAAAAACGATGCCCAAGCCGGGCTCGGTGGCTCAGCCTGTAATCCTGTGCCTTGGGAGGCTGAGGTGAGTGGATTGCCTGAGCCCGCGGGTTTGAGACCCGCCTGGGCAACTTGGCGAGACCTCATCTCTACAATAAATCAAAAAATTAGCCGGG
>CAUYQG010262565.1:0-11395 GCA_963574415.1 Tarsius wallacei
ATACAGCAGTATCTTCTATTAGCTAAATGAAGGAGTGCACTAGTTCTTAGGATGGTACTTTCTTGTGTGAGTCTCCTACCTGTGCCTCTTCCCTCAAACAAGTGAAACAAACTCTATTTTAAAGAGGAAATAGAAAATACATTATATTTCCACTACCAGACATACAAACCACCCATATTTTACATATTTTCTACCTTCTTTCTTCCCAATTAAATTAAAAAATTCTTCCTTCTTTCCTTGAGAGTCTATCCCTCCAACTGTCCTTAGTCTTTGTAGCAGGATGAATAATCCTCCTCACCACTCCTACCCCATGTTCAGGAACATGGAATTTCTGGAAACTGTGAATATGTTATCTTACATAGTAAAAGGGATTTTGCAGATGTGATTAAGTTAAGGGTCCTGATAAGGGAAGATTATCCTGAATTATACAGGTGAGCCCAATATAATCACATGGGTCCTTAAAAGAGACAGGAAGAAAAAGGTTAAGTGAGAAAAGGCAATGCACCACTGGATACAGAGAGAAAGAGAGGTAAAAACCAAAGCTAGGGTCAAAGCAATTCAGGACCAAGAGTCAAGGAATGCCAGCAGTCTTTAGATTCTGGAAAAGAAAAAGAAGTGGATCCCTCCCAACCCCCTGCTGCCAAAACCACCAGAACAAAGGAAACCCTACTGATACCTTGATTTCAGACCAGTGAACTGATTTCAAATTTCTGAGCTCCAAAACTGTGAAATAAATGTGTTGCTTTCAGTCACTAAATTTGTTGTAATTTGTTACAGCAGCAACAGGAAACTAATACATCCCCTTTTTCTTTCAAGTTTCTTAGAAGCCCTTTTTATTATCTCTTTTCTTTCCTGGATATTTAACCTTTTCTCAACCAGACTCATCTCACTGGCTTTCAAACATACTCAGACCACTAGGTTTAAAAACAAAAGACACTATAATTTCCCTCCTGCTAAAATATCTCTCTTCTCTCCTTTACCAACAATCTCCTCTATCTAAAGCCTCTAAAGGTCTTAATCCAACTTTTATCAATGATCACCTTGAAGCTAAGTAAAATGGGCATTTTTCACTCTTCATTCTCTTTGCCCTTTAGCATCAGATGCTGGTTCCATGCTTCTTGTACAGCCTGCAGAACACTGAACCAAATATGCCTGTTATAAACTTCTCAGCCTCCAGCATTCTTTTTTTTTTTTTTTTTGAGTCAGATTCTCACTCTGTAACCCAGGCTGAAGTGCAGTGGCATGCTCACAGCTCCTGCAGCCTCAACCTGCTGCTGGGTCAGGTGATCCTTCCATCTCAGCCTTCCAAGTAGCTAGAACTATAGGCACACGTCACCATGACCAGCTAATTTTTTCAATTTATTGCAGAGATGAGGTCTCGCCAAGTTGCCCAGGCTGGTCTCGAACCTGTGGGCTCAGGTAATCCTCTTTCCTCGGCCTCCAGAAGTATTGGGATTATAGGCATGAGGCACCGCATCCAGCCTCAGGCATTCTTTTATACCAACATAAATGGACTAAGCCACCATCTGATCAGAGAATTGAGTGAATATACTCAGAAGATTGACTTAATCTGGAACTTCTTCAATTTTTCATATATGAGTTCCAACATTTGATTAAAAAATCAACTGGCAAACAAAAAATAGCAGGAGACAGAACATATAAAAAACTAGATACTGGAGTTTTCAGATACAAACTTCAAAATAACTGTAATGAAGGTTTTTAAGAAAATCAATGATGAAATTAACAAAGGTACCTGAATCTATAAAAATGAATATTCTAGAAACAAAAAGTACAACAATGAAATTTAAAAACTCAAAATATGGCCTTAATAGTAGCCTAGATATAGCCAAAGAGAAGATGAGTGAATAGGAATTGAAGAGTAAAAACATTCAAACTGATATAGAACATAAAAGAGGAAGTTAAAAAGAGCACAAAGTATATATAAGACGAGGAAAAAGGATCATAAGAGCAGAAGAGAAAGAATTGGAATAAAAACAATATTTTTAAAACTTTCTTCATATGACCAAGATACTCCAAAACTGAGGAAAGTCATCAAGTCAAAGAATTAAAAAATATTGTACATTGTCAAACAGATAAGCATAAAGACAACTATAACTAGGCTCAACTAAAGGCAAGGATAAAATCCTAGAAGCAGCCTGAATAGGGGAAATATCTTTTAAAAACCATAAGACAGCTGATTTCTTAACAAAAATGACAGAAGTCAAAAGACAATGAGGAAACATTTATAAAATGTTAATAGAGAATAATGCCAACCTAGAATTGTATGCCCTGTCAAATTACCTTTCAAGATAAAGGCATTTCCAGGCAAAGAAAACTGAAGATAATTTGTCACTAGTGAATAGCACTGAAATAAATATTTTAAAAATTTATTCAAGTAGAAGTAAATTGATCTCAGATAAGGAAAAATGTATAATAAAATATACAGCAATAGAAAAGGTAAATATATCAAGGTAAATTGTGAGTGGACATATTACTGTCTTACGACACTTAAAATACATGTATAATTAAAATATATGACGATGTTAACATTAAAGGTAGGAGAGGAATAAATAGAGTTAAGTAGTGGTAACAATACAATCTCAATGAGAAAAGAATGCATGCCACAATGTCTAGGGTAACCACCTAAAGATTAATAGTAAAACAGCATACAACCAAAAGGTAACAGAGTAAAATAAATAATTTTAAAATACTCAATTAGTCCCCAAAAAAGTCAAGAATCATAAAACTGGTGAGACGAATAGTAAAAGGATATGTACCATTTGAAATTGTAAAGTATTATATTCACATTTGCATCAAAATAGAAATCATTTCTTCACAGATTTTCTGATGACTGTAAACATTCTTGATATGTTCAATAAAATAGAACTTTTTTGGGGGGAAGTCCCCTTTACTGGTGTTGAAAATACACACTTATTTTGTCTTCTTGACACAGTTAGGTGACCTCATATGAAATTAGGTATCACAATCAAATTCTATATTAATACCCAGGATTTAGAATGGATTGTATTAGTTTAATTTATAGACTAGAATTTAATCCAATTTCAATTTCCATCATTTTTATTCTAAATGAGAAATTTTTATTCAGCTCAATAAGTAGTTTTCTTTTTTTATCTGCAAAATGAGGTTTTTATACAAAAAGTTCTTTAAGTTTATTTCCATTTATGAGAAAAAAATCATTAATATAAACTGAAAACATATTCACTTTCTGAAAGAAGCTAAAATATTTGTATATTTATCAGAAGGATGACTAGAAAGAAGTCCTTATGATTTTTAAAAATACATTTTTCAGTAGGCTTAAGTACTATTCTCTTAAATACTATTAGTGCAAAAATACAAAGGAATATGTTGACTTGTCACAAATCAATGTCATCCTAATGACTGAAGACACAAAATTAAGGCTGATCTGCTCTTAAATATTATGAATCACACACAACAAATCTTCATACAATGTCTTTCCCTACTCTTCTTTATATTCATCAAGAAACTGCTAATACCCTTATAAAAGTTGCACAGTAGCCGGGCTCAGTGGCTCAGCCTGTAATCCCGCACTTGGGGAGGCTAAGGTGAGTGGATTGCCTGAGCCCACGGGTTCGAGACTTGCCCGGGCAACTTGGCGAGACCTCATCTCTACAATAAATCAAAAATTAGCCAGGCGTGGTAGCGCACACCTGTAGTTTCAGCTACAGAAGGCTGAGGCGGAAGGATCATCGGAGCCCAGCAGGTCAAGGCTGCAGTGGCCGGAAGTGGCCACTGCACTCCATCCAGTCTGGGTGACAGAGTGAGACTCCAACTCAAAAAAAAAAAAAAAAAGTTACACGGTTTCTTACAATGAATGCTGCAACTTACAGAGTGAATTTCTAAGTATCTTCAATTTCATCAGTGGAAAAGAAGTAGAAGACAGAATGTATTTTGTAATAGATCTCAACACTCAGTAGATTTATTACCATCAATTCCACATAATAAGTCAGTTTATTTTTAAACAACTTTCAAAAGTAAAACAAGTTGGATAGTACAAGAAATTTCATTAAAATGCCCAGTATTTTCAGGCACAAGCAGCATTATAATAGATTTTTGTTTTTCTGTATATAAACTCTTCACAGGAAAGGGACTAAAAGCTGAGTGACTGTTTCTCAAATATTTGACAATATTCTTGAGTCATTAGCAAGTGCTTTTCACCATAAAGTCAATATTTGAAATTTGCTGAGAGAGTAGATCTTAAAAGTTCTTACCATACCAAATTTTTAAGAAATGGTAACTGTGATAGGATTAACTTGATTGTGATGATCATGTCACAATGTATACATCTATCAAGACATTAGGTTGCATACCTTAAGTATATGCAATTTCTACTTGTAAATTATATCCCAATAAAGCAAGAATAAATAAATAAATATCAGGAAGTAATCATATGAATGATATTAAAACCTTTAAAGTCAACATAGGCAACAGAGCACAATTTTGGTTGCCAGTCAGCTCCATTAAAAAAACAAAAACAAAACAACCTCCAAATTTACTTTGATCCATGTAAAACAGTACAATGCAGCATGACTGCAATGTATCCATTCATTATTCATCCAACTATATTTACTGAGTACATATGAGTGTGACATAGTTCCTGTCTGAAGTCACTTCAAGGCAGTATGTAATTTATAAGAGATGTACAGATCATGTGCTTTGGGGCATACAGAGAAATAGAGCCTGGAGTTGTAGAGATTGACAAAGGCTTTGTCGTGAAAGAGGTTATGTAATAGGATCTTAAAAGAGAAGAATTTCACTGGTACAAATGGGAGGTGGGGAGAACTCCTGTCAAAGAGAACAGTATGGGATAGATCTAGGAAGCACAAAGTAACACACTTGGATTAGACTGAAGAAATATCTAGAGAATAGTGGGATACAAGATTGGGTAGTTTCACTGGAGACAAATCTTTTGGACAACTTGAAAATTCAGCTGAGGAATCTGATGTTAATTTTGTAGGCAATGGGATTCAGGGAAGATTTTGAAGAAAGAGTGTGACATGAACAGAACTGTTCTTCTGGGACAATTAATCTGGCAGCCATTCATCAGACGAACCCACATGGAAATATTATAGATTCCAATGTTTTCTTGTATAGACTTCTGCCTTAAAGCAAATTCTAAGAGTCATCCCATTATTTAACATTATATCTTCCATATCCACATATGTTTTGCCTCTTTTTTCTGTGCAGTCCTCTGTATTTGCCATAAAACACAGGCAACAGTATCCAAAAAGGCTTTTGGAAGCAAGCCAGTACTACCTTGAGGAAGACCAGAGTCATGCCCAATAACCTTCATGGCTAAAAACAGCCTAGACATCACTTTAAGAGCCAGAAGTCTATATTTAGATTCAAGTGCCTTGATCAAAACGATAAGCTTAGAGAAGCAAGGCATCTGAAGGAGAAAGAATAATTACCATATTGGGTACTGGCCTCCTAGGGCTTATAATTTCCACTTTATAATAATGCAATTGATGATCAAAGATGTTGGAGGTTAACTTGCTCAAAACCACAAGGCTGACATAATGCTTGGCAAAATTTGGACCCAGAAGGGGAAAACAGAAGAGAGAAAATAATGAAACACATAATGTTCTCTTAGCTGAATAAAAGACTGCAGGCATGAGATTAAATGAGCCTACCAAGTACAGAAAAGGAATAGTTATTTTTTAAAGACAATTTTTAACATATTTTAGTGAAATATCATAATCCCAACAATAAGAGACACACTGAAAATCTTCCAGAGAGAAGATTAAAGACCAATAAACAAATTAAAACAAAAAGTCTTACTTAACAAATAAATAGGAATAAGACTGGCAACAAGCTTTTTATCTGCAAAACTGGATGCTGGATGGCAATGGATTATTATCTTTAAAGTTCTGTGCATAAAGTTATTTTTAACCTAGAATTCAATACCCAGACAAATTATTAAACAAGAGTAGGGGTCAAGAGAAGACACCCTTGAATACAGAGCCCTTGGTAATGAACATCCTTTATGTTCCAGGCACTATATGGGGCATTCATTATCACAAGTAAATTACTCCAACCAAGACAGTTTCTCTGCATAAGAAAGTTATCTTTTAGTTAGCAATTTTTAAAAATTCATTCAGTGTATTGGGATGCTGCAGCCCCAAACATGCTTAACTGAAATGCCTCTATAGTCACTGACTTTAATGTAGGAATTGTCTTTAATATAGGAAGTGACACAATAATGTAACAGTGCTTCTATCTACCAACTTTCATACTACAGACCAACAAAAAACATTACTTACAATAAAGGAAAGGGGGAAGGATGGAATTAAGCCATCAATTAGTTTAAACTCCAATAAAGAATTCAAGACAAAGACCTTCTCTCATTTTTATTTTCCCCAATTCAGAGTCTGCTAACCTTGCTGATCAGAAACTGACATTTAGAATTATCTCTCAAAGCAATTTTTCATTCTAGAATGGGAAAAAAAACTGTATTGATCATAAAATCTCTTCTCACAGAAGTAAAAACATCGCATGAGAGAGGAGGTGAAATGGCATCATTGCAGTCAACACCAGGAGGTGAGCACTGGAAATGACCTTCCTTTGGTGGCATTTGTCATCATAAATTCTGAAATAAGCAGACAGCTCTAAAGAGACCCCCTACATTCTTTCAGGACTTCCTAACTATTCATTCCTATCTTTCCACACTAGAACTATGGTGGTCATCAAAATATTTCTTACGCCAAATGAGATGGTCAACTTCTTGTCAATTGTTAACAGATAAAGATGTGTTTTCAATCTTCTAAAACTCTTTATAGGTAACAGGATTTAAACCTAGAGCCGCCTCTTTAAAATATTATCCCACAGGAAAAAATTCATATTTCTATGATTTAAATGATTCACTCAGTGATTTTACACAGCTAAGAAAGCTAACGACAATGCCCAGCCAAGGAGGGGCAGGAAGTGCAGAAATGTTGCCAATGTACCTCATCTTAACAGCAGCATCCTTATGTTCTCTCATTAGACTCTCCTGAGCAGATTGAGTAGAACTACTGAGTTAAATAAGGGCCAAAGAATTTCTCTACTTAAATCAACAGACCATCTGCTCTGCTCTGCTGTTTCTGCCAGTGGTCACAGCAGAAACATCAAGAAAGCAAATGCGGACATCATTATAGAGTTGTACGTAGGTGGAGAGAGAAAAGTACTCTTCACTGTTATTGTGGGAGAACATGCACTTTTTTTTTTACCTCAAGTTCAAATGTTTGTGATGTGTGACGATGTAATAATGATACTGATTTAACAAATATACCAGAACACATAGATGCAGCAAATGAGTGAAATCCTTCAAAAGTGACTGTCTCAGAAGTTATCCAGGTAGATCTCATCATGTAGAGCTTCATTCTAAATTGTTTAGAATAAGCCTGTGTTTTTATTTTAAGCTACCTTTATACATTTGACAAATTATTAGCAAAGGAAAGACCATTACTTTCTGGCATAAATAGGGAAGAGTTGCAAGCTATTTTAAGTAATATGGTTCTGAAATCAATGCAATAGTTTTAAATGCTCAGCTTGTTGCAGGGAAGGCTATTTTAAGAAAAATATGGCTTCTCTTTAAACCTCCAAGACACCTTTATTAAAATTCCCAATTCAGATAAATCATTTCAAAAATTTGGATAACATTCATTTACTGGTAGTTACGGTTATAAATCCAGTATATTAGCTGCAAGTCAAAATTGATGAGGTAGGATTATACTTTTTGTATACTGAATGTACATATCATAGTACATGGAAGTCTCTCCTGTAGTCAATGTATACACTTACAGACATTTTAGAAGAGTTAAAATATAAGATTAATATTCAACAGCTATTTATAGAAGCTTATACTTATTATTTGCCTTCAGGAAACTGTACCACTAGGATGTATTTAGTACAAATTACAACTATAATAATAATTTATCCTTTGAAAAAATACTATCCTTGTGAAAATGATCTACTTTACAGATCCACAGAACAAGTTTTGACATCCTATATATTTTGTCTTAGTCTATTTGTGTTGCTATAATGGAATACCTGAGACTGTAACTTACAAAGAAAAAATGGTTTATTTGGCTCACTATCTTGCTGATTGGAAGACTAAGCATCTGGTGGTAGCCTCAGGCTGCTTCCACTCATGGCAGAAGGTGAAGGGGACCCAGTTGTGCAGAGATCGCATGACAAGAGAGGAGGCAAAAGAGAGAAGGGAGGTGCCAGGCTCTTTCTAGCAACCAGCTCTCATGGGACCTAATAGAGAGCAGGTATTAATCTATCCATGAAGGATACATCCTCATGACCCAAACACATCTCATTAGGCCCCACCTCCAACACTGGAGATCAAATTTCAACATAAGTTTGGAGGGGCAAATATCCAAACCATAGTATCCTTATTCCAACAGTGACCTCGTCTTAATTAGTTTAGATTGCTATAACAAAGTACCACAGACTAGGTAGTTTACAAGCAACTAAACTTTGTTTCTTACAGTTCTGGAAGACTGGAAGTGGAAGCCCAAAATCAGGGTGCCAGCATTGTTGTAGACAGCCAATTTCTCACTGCCTTCACATGGTGGAAAGAGAGCTAGCTTCCTCTCTGGTGACCCTTTATAAGGGCACTAATCCCATTCATGAGGTCTCCACCAAAGACCCCACCTTCTAATATCATCACAATGGTAGTTAAGATTTCAACATATCAATGTGAGGAAAATCAAACGTTCCTCTCATCATATCCTCTCCACCAGCAACTTTCATATTTTTCCTAAGAAATACCAAGGTGTACAAGCTATGTAAGAATGCAGAGCCTCATTACTTTCTTCACATGTTCCCTAGCTTGAGTGCTCACTTCATTCCCCAGATTTGGCTCTAAACAACTTTTCAGTCTTTCTCAAAATCATATACTTTCAAGAAATTAAAATCAGTCACCAATGGGAATGTTTAAAAGATTGTTATCACCCTTTAAAAACAAGTTAGTGGACAGGAGCGGTAGGTCAAGCCTGTAATCCCAGCACTTTGAGAGGCCGAGGTGAAAGGATAGCCTGAGCCCACGGGTTTGAGACCAGCCTGGGCAACTTGGCAAGATCTCATCTCTACAATAAATCAAAAAATTAGCCAGATGTGATAGCGCATGCCTATAGTTCCAGCTACTTCGAAAGCTGAGGCAGAAGGATTGCCTGAGCCCAGCAGGTCGACACTGAGGAGGCCATGAGCATGCCACTGCACTCCAGCCTGGGAGATGGAGTAAGACTGCAACGCACACAAAAAAAAACAAAAAACAAGTTAGCTGTCCCAAAATTACTAAGCAGTAACAATATTACTAGTCACAAAGCAGTCATCTCCCAGTGACTACCTAGAATGAAAACACACTTATTTAGATGTAACAATTCTGATGTTAAATAAATTGTGTGACCTGAAGCAACACTCAAATAAAGCAAGTCAAATTGTTTGGAGGGGGACAAAGGTAAAAATATTACATTATTTAGATTATAATGTTGCACAAATTCACAGTCAATTTATGCCTTATACAGAACCCAGAACCCTGACACTGGGTGAATTCTACAAGAGTAAACATGTCTCTTCCACACTATTATTTCATCTCAACCTACAGCTGTAGCATACTTTGATGGTGCTTTACAGAAGTGGTTTTACCTTTTTAAATTTTCACAAAGAAAACACAATCCTATTCTTCATTATAGGAACAGAAAATATTAAGTCTATTATTTTGATATTAAACCACTCTATATATACAACTGCACTGGTCCCAAAATTCTAATCCATATTTGCAAAGCTGCTACTTGATCTATTTGGAAAACAGCTAAATCACAATATTTGGCTGTAATCCAGTATCAATTATGCAGTTGTTAACACAGCAAAATTAAATTATTTGGCCTAATGAATGTCTACGGCCACCGAAGCCTCAACCTGCTGCCCTTAGGTAATCCATACACCTAAGTCTTCCAAGTAGCTGGAACTACAAGCATGCACCATCACGCTCAGCTAAATTTTTAAAAATTTTATTATAGAGACAAGGTCTCACCAAGTTGCCCAGACTGGTCTCAAACCCCTGGATTCAAGCAATCCTCTGGCCTCTGCCTCCCCAAGGGCTGGGATTACAGGCGTGAGCCACCACAGCTGGCCAGTTCTAATATTAAACTTATTGGAGATAATGCATAGAAATTTCTGTCTGTGTATTTAACTGAGAGTTCCTGCCTTCTGCTCAGAATGTAAAATCTTCTAAGAAAAAACACCCAGAAAGATGACACAAGCATTTGCTTCAATTGTCATCATACCACAGAAGTATATTCCACTCTAGTCCACTAAGTAAGAGGTTTTGACCAACACATTACATTGAAAAGTATCTACTGAGTGACAAAAGTCTTCAAGGCCATAAAGAAAAATCACTATTCTGCTCCCATTCCCGCACCCTCATATGGAGCCTTGGGATCAAGTGACTTAATAGTACGTATATTCTTCAGTAAAAGAGGTCAAAGGTAAAGGTTATTCTGCTCAAGTCCAGCTGCATCCTGCAACACCATTCTGTAATTTTGCTAATTCTCAAAAGACAGTTCTAGGGAGACCTGATCTCTAATTCTCATGGTCACTGATCTAGAGGCTACTGGTTTCCAAAGGCCTCAGGGCAGTTAAAGTCCTCATCATTCCTCACTAATTCACAGGAACTATTTCCTGAGCCCACTGACTTATCCAAAGCAGCATCTATTGTTCTGGGAAGGTAAGCAGACACGCTTGGGAAACTTGAACCAGAGCCTGCCTTATAGGTTACTGATCTTAGTTGAGACTTTTGGGACCAAACCCTGGACAAGCCAACTCTAACTTGGAGGCCCAGCCTCGTGGGTGTTACCAGTCTGAGTTCCAAGCAGGTGACTAGCATCAGCCACTAGACACAGTGTTCCTATAGTCTCCCTTTCATAGTCTGACATTCATGTGCATGGCAACCTACTCACAATGCAAAAAAAAAAATAAAAGAAGAGGATTGTCATTTAATGACATTGTGGAAAGACTCATCTCTTGGCTTACTTTGTATGTGATATGCATATAGTAAAGCACTGTATTATATAGAAGGTTTTTTCCAAATATGGAAATACCCCTTAGTTTATAAAAGTGGGTCTCCATATCCACCTCCGTTTTCTTTTTTCTTTTTTTTTTTTTTTTTGAGTTGGAGTCTCACTCTGTCGCCCAGACTGGAGTGCAGTGGCCGCTACCGGCCACCGCAGCCTCGACCTGCTGGGCTCCGGCGATCCTTCCGTCTCAGCCTTCCAAGTAGCCGGAATTACAGGCATGCGCTACCACCACCTCTGTTTTCTTATCTCCTTCCAACATTGCTCTGCTTCTCCAGTGCATCTCAACTCTG
>CAUYQG010262568.1:0-37398 GCA_963574415.1 Tarsius wallacei
AATTAAAAAAAAAAAAAAAAAAAAAAAATTAGCCGGATGTGGTAGCGCACGCCGGTAGCTCCGGCTCCTTGGAAGGCTGAGGCCGAAGGATCGCCTGGGCCCAGAAACGTCGACGCTGGGGTGGCTGTAAGTGTGCCACTACACTCCAGCCTGGGCGACAGAGTGAGACTCCCGACTCAAAAAAATAAAAAAATAAAAAAAAATCAATAAATGTCTTCTTGACATAAGCAGGAGCAAACATACTGTGTCATACTCCATTGTAAGCTAGGTTAAAAGTCCTAGTTTTGTGGAAGAAGAGTATTTAGTACAGCAGCCACACCTCACACCTTGAGAGCCTGCTCACACATCTATTCAGACGTGGCAATACCAACCCCGGCATGTACTGTGCCTAATGGAGGAAGTCAGAAAGTGGGAAATACATATATTTAAAAGCAGTGAGATGTTCATCAGGATTTGTTAATTTTTAAGTGCCAAGATCCCCAAATGTCTCTAAATTGTCAGAGAGGAGGGGACAAAACAAATCCCGTAAAAACTTTTAAAGGAGAATTAAGCTAGAACCCAGAAGCCAGACTTTCAATGCAGTTTGATATTTAGTCACCCTAAAAATACAGCAGAAGGCTTCCACTGGTCCAGATTTAGAAATTAGGGTTAAAGGCAATTTTTATATTTGAAATTTAAGAAGGGTTAGATAAACAGATGTGATAAAAAAATATCATACAGCCAGGAACTTAATATATCAATAATACGGCGACAAATGTGCATTGTAAAATTGCATCTAGTTATGCAGTGATTGCTGGCACTGGGCTAAATTCGTCCCATGAAATGATTCGTTTAGTGTTTGCAACAACCCTAAAAGGTAGGGACGATTGTCCTCATTTTACAGAGGCTGAGGGGGGTCATCAAGAGGAGTATCTGGGACATAAACCTTGTAGCGTGGCTGCAACACCTGCACAATACTACCTTGCAGTGTGTGGCACAACACACCGCCAAACACTCTAAAACTTAAAAATGCTTTCCTTGGCCGGCTCGGTGGCATAGCCTGTCATCCCAGCACTTTGGGAGGCCGAGACGAGTGGATTGCCTGAGCCGGTGGGTTCGAGACCCGCCTGGGCAACTTGGCGAGACCTCATGTCTACAATAAATCAAAAATTAGGCAGGCGTGGTAGTAAGTGCCTGTAGTTCCGGCTACTTGGAAGGCTGAGGCGGAATGATCGCCAGAACTCCAGTCTGGGCAACAGAGTGAGACTCCAACTCAAAAAAAAAAAAAAGCAGCTTTCCTTGTACAGTGATGCCACATTTCTTTCTTTTTTCTTTTTCTTTTTTTTAAAGTGAGAAAGTAAGATTTATTGAGCGGACAGGGGACCCGAAGGGGGTTGCCCGTCGTTGTCACATTTCTTATAAAAAGTGCGAAGCCAATCTCAGTCTATTTTCATTGAGTAGAAGCTCGAGACACAACATTTTTTAAACCCAATCTGGCCGTTTCCTAGTCCGGTCTGGGAAACCGATCCTCATTCGTGTTTGGACCCACTGGATCAGAATTCGGTACTAGCTGGCTCATCCGGAGCAGCGGGAGCGAAGCTGGGGGCAACGCCAAGAGCTGAGGGGGGACAGTACGAGCGTCTGTTGCCAGGCAACCGCAGCGCCGCTGCAGCACGGCGCTCCGCCGGCAGCGCGCGCTCACCTGCGGGGACTAAGGGCTGCCCCTCGCGTCCCGCCAGCAGAGGGCGGAGGCGGGCTGCATCAGGGACAGGCAGCGGGCAAGGATCAAAGTCAAGGAGCATCTGAAAGGCACAGAAGTAAACCACGGTGGGGTCGTCCTCACGCTTGTGGAGGTTTAAGACACACAGGGTTGTCTTAGAAGTCTTAGTGCATTTGAAAAGTGTAATTATTTAAATGGCTTCTGTGTTACGTTTTGTGAATTTTGAATAATGATTTAAAAATTTTGTTTTGGTTTCTTTCGGTCCTGATTAAAGATGGTAAATGTTGAAAACAATGTCATTTGTTCTCTGGTTAGTTGAACTCAAGTCCATGATAGCAGTAAGAAGAAACACTTTTTCCCATTATAAGGAGACGTCCACAGAAATTTAACAATGGGATGAAAAAACTCAAGGCAACTGTTTCAACTCATGGCAGGCCTAGATCCATGAGATGACAATCAAGTTTGAAAAAGGACTTGAGTGCTGTATAGCACAACAGTAGATATAATTAATTTTAATTACAAATCAATATATAAAAATTTAACAAAACTGGTCTTTCTGTGGTCTTTATATTTTAAAGGCTATTAAAGATTAAAACTGTAGTAAGACTTTTGGAACAGGTACATCAAAAGTTTTAAAAGAGGAAAAAAATGGTTTACAGAAGGTCAACAGTCACCAATTCAGTGCACTGACAGTGCTCCCAGAAGCCAACAGCTGCAGCCAGAGGGTTGCAGACAAACTGGGCAGTGCAGGTGTGGTGACATGAGTGACTTGTGTGCACACAGCCCTCAGCTAGGGGTCCCTTTGTGACACCTTAACCAACTTCCTATTGTTTTATCTCTCTTTTTCTTTCTTAATGTCTTGGTGGAGATAACCTGTGTAGATTATTACAGTTTTAGGAGCAGAGATTGCTCCATGGACTAATTACACCCGAAAGCTATTGTGATAATTGTTTTACATTTTAAAATAGAAAAGCAGGGAAACGTTTCCCATTTTCTTTGTACATAATACTTTACAAATATTTATAATTTATTGAAATAATTTATCTTCCTTTTTTCTTACCTCTATAACCAAAGTAATATTAAGTAGCTTTCAGAAGTGCCATCTATAAAGGAGAGTGACACACTCTTTAACTGATAGCTGTAAAAGCAAAATAGCAAATACGCAAATACTCAGACACAGTCAAATGTCTCTGAGTCCACCTCTTGTTTAAAAACCCAGGACTGGGGAAAAAAACAAACCCAGGACTGAAATATTCCCATTAAAATAATTGACTCAGTGTCACAAATAAAAATTTAATTACTATATTAAAATGTAAGGTGGAAAGGATACTGAATATATATATTTTTAATTTAAAATCTATTCTTTTAGCTATTTGAATGTGTTAGAACAAAACAAAAATAATAAAATATCCCATAAAACATAAGGGAATCTGCAAACAGAATGGAACTATCAATTTCTTAGAGTTCGAAAAACCTGTGAAAACCAAAAACTGGTGTATTTGAAGAGAAATGACACACTCAAAAGTTACATTTAAAATATATTTTACAAGCCAGTAACCCACTTAGGGACCCAATGACATGGGAGGAGGCAACACTTGGATGGTGGCAATCAGCAGCCCTGTCTGTGTCATCTTTAACCTCTGTAGCCCAGCAGCATTTGGGACTACAGCAAATACGCAAACACATGCTGTTTAACTGATATAATACTGAAGTGAAGCTTCAAAACTTGCCTAACCAGTTTTAGATCATTCTTTACTAGCAAACATCAGATGAAATAAAAGGCAGAAATCCTGCAAACAAATCGACCATATGTGAACAAAATTTACATCTTAAGAAATATTTTATGATTAAAAATAGTTTCAGCACTTAGAGCTGGTTCTAGATAGTTTTCTAGGCCTTGGATAATTATATTCACTGACACTTTTTTTTTTTTAATAAAGTGAGCCAGACCCCACAAAGTCCCCTGATTTGAAGTAAAAAGAGAGACAATGTGGTCTGAATTTTATTTTTTTATTTTTTTTTTTGAGTTGGAGTCTCACTCCATTACCCAGGCTGGAGGGCAGTGGCACATTCACAGCCACCCCAGCGTTGACCTGCTGGGCTCCAGCCACCCTTCCGCCTCAGCCTTCCAAGTAGCCAGAACTACTGGTGTGCGCTACCACGCCTGGCTAATTTTTTGATTTATTGTAGAGACGGGGTCTTGCCAGGTTGCCCAGGTTGGTCTCAAACCTGCGGGCTTAGCAATCCACTCACCTCGGCCTCCCAAAGTGCTGGGATTGCAGGCCAAGCCACTGAGCCCAGCCTGCATTTTAAATGCCTAACAATACTCTCTTGGTGGGATGTCAGAGGGGTAGTGGCATGCATCCTCATGCTATCACCTGATTCAATGTTGGACTTAATAATGCCTGCCTGCCTCACAACTGTTCTCATATTTTAAGAAAATAATCTGGCAATATGCTGTAAGGAAAGATGGTTAATAGATTCCATAGATTCATGTGATTGAACACGTTCATTCCTACCCACAGGCCATTGTCTAAAGAGATGTATTCCAGACAGGAAAAGAAAACTATAAGGGCAATTTCTTATGTTTTTGAGCAGTTAAGAACATAAGACTAGGACACTCCATTCATTCACAGAGCAGCATGTGAGGATGTGTATGAGCCAAAGGCTGAAAGGTGTGGGAGGCCCACTAAGGGGTGGGTGAGGGTCTACGGAAGTGGGAAAAGCTTCACTGAGAGAGAGGGATCTGAGGCCAGTGCTGAAGAATGATGAGGTCGGAACATGTGGAGAGGAGATGTGCACTTCAGGTGAGGAAGAACTGCAGAAATCAAAGCAAAGGAAAAGGAATCAATATTGCCTGGGAGGAAGATGGACAGGCATTGAGAATTTAGTCTCAGAGGTAGGGTGAAACAGATGAGCCACAGGAAAATACATATTCTTGGCAAGGCATTTTTTCTTAAGGTATGACCCCTCCCATTAAGTGTGCAGCATAGTGGCTGCTGAGTCAGAGTGCCAGGGTTCAAACCCCTCTTTTTCTGTTATCTGTGAATGGGTGAGGATAATGGCATTAACTTCATAGAACTGTGGTGAGAACGAGATGAACCAACTCACCACAGTGCCTGGTAAGCAGTAAACTCCCAATAAGTGAATCGTAGTAATTATTATTATCATTCAATATTAATTTAACAAATACATATCCATTTTATGCTTCTAGCTGGGGCAGCATGTAGATATCGTGAAGGGCTCCTAATTTTTTCAACTGGGCAGACACATGAACAGTGAACATCTGAACAGTATATTCAGCGATGATTTATTGTGTACCCACCTACACTCAGCTGAGCAAAGTACAAGCTGCTGGCTGGGAACATAAAGGCAATGAGGCTTGTTAGAAAACTGTACAAAATGGGGCAACCCTTTCGGGTCCCCTCTCACTGTGGGAGCTTTTCTGTCCTCTCAATAAATCCTGCTTTCTAAAAAAAAAAAAAAAGAAAGAAAACTGTACAAAATGACATGTGATGGATGAATGGATACGCAAAATGTGGCTTGTGCATACACTGGACTGTTGTTCAGCTTTAAAAAGGAAGGCTATTCTAACACATGCTATGACATGGATGAACCCTGAAGGCAGTACGCTAAGTTAAAAAAAGTTAGTTGCTAAGGGACAAATACTGTGTAATTCCACATATGTGAGGTATCTAGAGTAGTCAGATTCATAGAGACAGAAGGTTGAATGGTGGTAGACAAGGGGTAGGGGAGAGAGGAGATCAAGGGGTTAGTGTTAAGTGGGTGCAGAGTTTCAGTTTGTGAGGATCAAAAGTTCTACAGGTAAGTGGTGGTGACAATTGAACAACAATGTGAATGCACTTAATGCCGCTGAACTGCACACTTAAAAAAGGTTAAACTGGCACATTTTGTCACGTACATTTTGCTAAAATAAAGAAGGAAAAAAGCGTCTGTGTAAAATTTTCAGCACGGCAATGGTGGGAGGCAGTGTTCTGATGACAAGGTGGTGACTTCAATTCCTTGTTCTTAGACACATTAACTGCAATTATAGGTTATTACCAGCAGGTGGCCACGTGGAGCCCGAAGGACAGATAAAGGCTCTAACGAGCTTTTAAAGCAGAGGTCCCCACTCCCTGGGTCACAGACCCCCGTGACCTGTTAGGAACCAGGCTGACGCCAGGAGATTCTCATAGGAGATGCATAAGAATCCAATTTCTGATGATCCACTCCTCCCCACCCCACCCCCAGTCCGTGGAAAAACTGTCTTCCACGAAACCCACCCCTGATGCCAAAAAGGTTGGGGACCATTGTTTTCAAGCAATGCATTTTCATTCATTCATTCATTCATTCATCATGAAGCATTTTGGGAATGGCTACTATATATCTAGTATATTTGTATGCCTTAAGGTCATAAGGATAAATAAGACATTGTCCCTGATCTCAAGTAGCTGGATAGTCTAGTGGAGGGGATGTGCAAGCAAGTTCTCTGAATTCTGTAGAGATTACAGGTGGGGCACACTGGGGTGTGTGCGGTTAATTCTAAAAATGAAGAAAAGAATATTGTTTCTGTCCTACAGAAATGTATGCTAATCTTTGGAAGCTGTCCTTCACCTTAATTTTTAAAAGACACTGAAAGGTCCTTTATTTTCAGGATCTCATTTGATCATCACAAAATGCACATTATTACCACGATTTGGTCAGAAGGTGATCCAGGGGCCTGAAAGGGGTGGAGTTCTGTCTGATTTCAAAGTCTGTACCCATTCCAGGATGAACTCTAAGGCTCCTTGCAGATCAAAAAAAATCACACCATTCTCTCTTCCACTCATTCCAAAAGGGAAAATCAAACAAGCCTACCTCCTTTCCCACTCAGTTAGGCAGATTAATCTGCATATAATGACTGATGAATTAATTATCGCTTTGCCCAGTTGCCTTAGCAACTGGCTTCTTTTAGCATTTGGTTGGGTTATAAAGTTTAAAGTGGCAGTATTCCTTATAATAGGATGACAAATCGTATATGAAATTAAACATAACATAAACTCATTTTACCTCAGGTGAGAATTATGTGCCCTCCTCAAAAAAGCTGGAATGGCTCATCCTAAAGCTTGCAGGGTTGGTGACAAAGAACAAGGGGGACAGAGCTTAATGTCTGTCTGTATTTACATCACATGGTTTGCTTGTATTTGTCTTTAAGCAGGAACCACTGAATGGATTTAGACCATAGATAAATCAAAGATTGACATTCAGCAGGGATTCCCTAAAGTAGTCTATGATTGAGCAAATGAAGTGAAGTGTTAATGTTGCGAATGAAAGCCAGGATTTCCCGAGAGGAAAAAGGAACATACAAATATGGAACAAGGGAAGGCAGGAAAAAAGCCTGTGGGATGGACTGGAATTGCAGGAATTGGTGTGAGCTCATGATTTCCAAAATATGTATGGACGCACTCATGATTCTGTCCACATATGTATGTGTATGTCTCTGTGTATAAGCATATATACATGCATACATGTCCTACTTGTGTCTGCTGAAAATGCCAAGAAGCGAAGGGTCTCCAGCAGTAGTGACCATGGCCAGTGGCCAGATCTTGGTCTTTGCTATTTACCATTAAAAGGAACCAGGGTTCCCCTGAGAAACTGCTAATTGGGTGTGTGTGTGTGTGTGGGGGGGAGCAGGGTAGCTATGAGATAAACCTGGAACATTGTTATGCCAGAAAGTAAGGAAGTGCTGAAAAAATGTTGGGACACTTCATAGAACACAGGAGTCAGATCGAAAGGGCTCTCATTTGGCCAAATCTGGGCTGATTTCGCCACCAAAATAGTGAACTACAGTAATGAATGCTAAACCACTGAAAGAGGAAAATCGTTCATCCATGCCCACAACGAACAGGTAACAGTAAACGGAGCAGGGTGGACTCCAGCGGGGTGGTGGAGCAGTGTGGAGGGAGTGCTAAGCCGAGAGCCAACTTCTGCAACCCCCAGGGTGAAGCTGGGGTCAGGCGGAATCAGCTGTGAGTCCAGAAGAGGCTTTCGTTAGGAGCAGGATAGCTGCATGGTCTCACTAGTGGCTCCCCACAGAATGCCTGTTATTGCAAAGTTAAAAAAAAAAAAAGTGACCATGAAGTGGAGAAACTGAGCAATAAGTTGGGTAGGAAGAAATAACACCCCCAGTGGGGGAGGGACACTGTATGCCTCCAGACAGGAGACCCCAGGACTGCTCAGGGGCACATCCTGAAGTGAAGTCAGAAGGAAACATTGGGGAATTCTACACTTTAAAAAAGAGGGAGACCTGTATTCTTCAAAAGCGCCAGTGTCATGGAAGAGCCAAGGACAGCTGGCACCCGTGTGCAGTGCCAGACCCCAGACTGGGTCCTGTACTGCAGAGGGAGAAAATGTGGTAAAACATGTAATTTTCAGTTGATGACACTAGAGTTCAGATGAGGGGTGAGATACACTGTATCAGTGCCGATCTGCTGTGGTGGAGAACCGGACTGGGGTCAATCCCTAGAAATACACGTGGACGTCCTTTAGGGAGCGGGGTCCACAGAGAGCTCTCAAGAGGTTAAGAAAGAGTCATCTGTCTACACTCAAGCCTATGGATCTACAGAAAGCGAGGGGGAGCCTGCGAGTTGAGTCTGAGTAGGGGAGCACTTGGAAATTGTTCCTACTCTTATTTTTGAAACCTTTAAGTTTGAAATTGCTTCCAAATAAAAAGTTAAACCAAACAACCTCTGAGGAAGCCACTGTTCTAGTTGAGGTTCAGCATTCTCCCACAAGCAAGTGCGCGGAGAATGTGGGCTCACAGGGCAGGCACCCTCTCGGCCCTTGCCTGCCTTTGTTCAGTTGACAATCGACACATTCGCAGTATTTCTGTTCATGTACTTTCATGGCACATCTATTGCATGAAATACGGCAGTGGGATAGTTCTAAGGGCAGCAGAGAGTGGTGGGACCCTCCCAAGCCACTGAGATTCCTCAGATCACTCACTGTCCTGCCAGGCGGCATTGAACTTCTTTCTTATCCTCAGCTGCTCATCGTAGACTCACACCACACGCTCTTCCAATCTTGCTTGGAAGGCAGGCCTCCTTCTCTTCTTCCTAGGGAATCAATGGCTCAAGATGAAAGTGCTCTGGGCTGGGACGCAAGGCAGGGGTATGTCCACCTGGGCTGTGAGCTGGCTGGAGAAGGTGCTATGCTAGGGCTTGCTCATGGGAGGTCAGGCCTTCCAAGACGACATCCTTCCCTGTGGGAAGGCTGGTGTCCAGTCTGGAGACATCACTGCCCACAGCAGATGTGGCTTGGCCAACATATGTCATGGGCAGTCAAGACACAGATGCCAAGAGCCAGGGGTTCAGTGGCCCCAGCTGTGCTTGGGCAGGGGCCTGGAGTCTGGAGGAGGCTTCCGTGCCCTGCGGGGAACAGAGGGACTGGATGGGGCTGGTGCAGGCTGTGCTCACGTTGGGAGTCCTGCAGCTAGAGAAGCTGGAAAAGCAAACTAGGAAGCTGGGCCTGGGGGAGGCTTCAGACGTCCAAGCAGGGTGTGCATATCAGCTTTTTCTGCTGAGTGATGAGCCCTTAGTCCATTGCCTTCTGTGGAGCAGAGACCAACACTGGGCAGCCTGCTGTCCTGCAGACCCACCCTCTTGTGTCCAGGAATCTGGCTCTGCAGACAGTCTCCATGGGCTCCCTGTCTTGCCTCCTGCAGGTGAAGATGGGACTGAAGGGAGGGGGCAGAAGTCAGGTCCTTTCTGTAGTGTCTCTCCAGACTGTGTGTCTGCCAGGGGCTCCCTGCTGTTGCCAGCCCTGGGATGCATCAAAATCTCTAGCTGGTCTCTCTCACCTTCTTCACACCTTTATAAATAACACCTTCATCAGGCTCCCTTAAATAACCTGTTTCTAGTAGACCCTTTGTTTTCTTCCAGGATCCTCACCCAGATAGTGCCCTTCCTCTGGGCCGACGTGTCCCTGTACCAGGCACATGGCTTGAGAGGCAGAGTCATTTGAATTTCAGTCCCTACAGCTCCTTCAGTCAGATCTGATCTAAACAACTGCATTTGGTGGCCCCGGTACGTTGTCAGGTCTGAGCAGCTGTGACCTGACAAGGGTTGTCAGACCATGTCAGAAGATGAGTCAGAGGGCTGGAAAGGCAGGGAGAAGGAAGAGGTAGGTGGGCAGTTAAGTCCGCTGCAGAGAGCCCGAAGCCTGGTCAGGTGGAGAGCTCAACAGACAAGAGTGGAAGGAAGAAACATTCAGAACGCCTTGAAAGAACTTGGTGGGCGATTTAACTTGAAGGTCGGGGAGAGGGAGATGAAAAAAATGGCTCAAGATTCTCAGAATTTGACTGAAAAGCTGTACACACAGTTGAAGCATCTGTGGGTCATTATGGTAAAAAAGCAGGCCATTTTCTTTTCTACAAAGATGACTAAGACACAGTAAGCGAATTGTATATATAGTTGTCCCAGATGAATACTCAGCAACAAAAATATATATTTTAAATTCTGGGATAATTTCAAGCTTGCAGAAAAGTTGTAAGAATAGTATAGCCACGTTCCACACACCCTTCACCCGCATTCTCCCATTGTTAGTTTTGGACTGCATTTGCTGTATCATATGCTCTCCTTGCGTGCATCTGTTTCATATCTTACACTTACACACTTTCTCCTTGAGCCATTTGAGACTAAGTTGCAGACATTATGCCCTTGTCGATGCGTATTTCCCAAGGATGAGATTCTCTTCCCTAACTACAAATATGTAACAGTCCTATTACCTACTCACAGGCCATATCCAGAGTTTGCTAAAAGAACCAAAAATGTCCTTTGCAGTGATCTTTCCATCTTTCTTCCAGGAGCTGGCCTGGGATCACATGGCATTTAGTTGTCCTGTCTCTCTTTTAATGCAACTGGGAGATTCACGACCTGCAGGTGACATGGGAATGTAGTTATGAAGGCTGTTCTTCACTGTCACCACCAGCAGCTTCTCAAGGGCAAGGTTCAACTCACTCTCAGAGCATCAAGCACTCTCTGTAAATGGGAGTTGCAGCATTCAGGTGCAAATCTTTTAAAACAGTTGCACAAAGGCATTTTAAGGGTATGTGATACCTTATTGAACCCTTATTTAAAGTCAATTAATGCTTCTACATACAAAATTAAACCACGAAGAAGTATCTTTAATGAAAGAAGTCTTGTCTTCCATGGAAAGAAAACAGACTACATTTGGAGATGTGCCGGCATGTTGAATCCCGAAGCAGGACACAGCAGGTTGGGTTACCCTCTGTGCATTGAATCACCTTGCTCAGGGTTCTTATATAAGAACAGAAGGAGGGCTCAGAGGCACCCAGTAAGCCATTGGGACCAAGAAAGGGAAGGTTTCTATTTCTGCTATCTGTCCCTCTCCACTCTCTGAACCTTTTTACAGTGGACTTTCATTCTTTTTAATGAAAGAGAATCACTCCTTTTACAGAGTAACTCTGTCCCTCATCATCACCCTCCCCACTTAACTCACTCATGTATTAACACCACTTGTTGACACCTCATTCAATGATCGCTGATCCTCAGCGGCCCAGTGGCTTCCCAGGATAGGATGCTTCCCTTTACCTGTGATGCTTTCCTTCTGCCTCTCTGCATGTCTATGCAAAGGCTCGTGCACCAAGGGGTCCCTGGTCTACACACCACTTGCCCCTGTGAGTGCCTGGCCTCCCGAGTAGAGAAAATCCCTCCAAAGACTATTTGCCAAGTGCCTGTCAGATCAGTGACATTTACCGGGAGAAAGAATGGTTCCAGAAGCAGCCTCCATTTAGGGTCAGGTGGGATTCCCTTTGGAACTTGGAACCTCACCTGCTGAACGATGATGCTATGAGGTGGCTAGGATCCCAGGCTGGTCCATGAAACCCTCATGCTGTCTGGAATGTGAGCTGTTGCTAATCTCTTGCAGAACTTACTGCTCCCTGAAGACAATTCACTTAGGCCGTGCCACCATGCATCAGCCCTTGGAGTCCAGCCATGACTGTTTCAACTTAACCGATTCCACGTGATCTGACCCATTCATGTAAGGAAAAGGCTATTATTTTTTTCCCAATCCCTAATTCCACCAAGAAACCACAGAACCTCTGAAAAGACTGTTTCATCTAAAATAAGAGCCATTTCAAGAGAGAAATGATAGGGGCAGTTTTGCAGAATGGACTCAGGACTGTGCAGAATCCAGGAATGTGCAGACTCATGGGAATGTACAAGTCTTGGGCTTGGACTTTTTAAAATTATAGATTTAGGCCAGGCTCCATGGCTCAGCCTGACATCCCAGCACTTTGGGAGGCCGAGGCGAGTGGATTGCCTGAGCCCGTGGGTTCAAGACCAGCCTGGGCAGCTTGGCGAGACCTCGTCTCTACAACAAACAAACAAACAAACAAACAAACAAAATTAGCCTTGTGTGGTAGCATGCATCTGTAGTTCCGGCTGCTTGGAAGACTGAGGTGGAAGGATTGCCAAAGCTCAGCAGGTCGATGCTGGGGTGGCCGTGAACATGTGTGCCACTGCACTCCAGCCTGGGCGACAGAGTGAGACTCCAACTCAAAAAAAAAAAAAAAAAATATAGATATATATATAGATATAGATATAGATAGATAGATAGATAGATAGATTTAGGGGGTACAAGTGCTGTTTTGTAACATGGGTATGTTGTGTGTGGTGACGTCTGGGCTTTTAGGGTAACCGTCACCCCAGCAGTGTACATTGTACCCATTAAGTCATTTCCCATCTTTCTCCTCCCCCCCAGTCTCCAGTGTCCATCATTCTTTTCTCTGTGTCCATGTGTGCACATTGTTTAGCTCCCACTTATACACGAGAACAGGCAGCATTTGACTTTCTGTCTCTGAGTGTTTCATGTAAGACGATGGCCTCTAGTTCCACCCACATTGCTGCAAAGGACACGATCTCACTCAATTTCTCACGGCTGAGTAGTATTCCATTGTGTGTATATATGCTTTCCTTACTGAGTCATCCATTGTTGGGCTCAGATTTTTTTAAGCCAGGAGAATATTCCCAGAAGAGAAACAAGAGAACACACCAAGGGAGGATGGGACACTGTGCCCTCGAACTCCAACTGGAGAAGGCCACACACGGCGAGTCCTGTGAACCCTTCCCAGCCTCATCAGGGGGTGGCCCCCTGGCACGGCACTTATCAGGTAGAGCACTTTAACTTGCGAAGGGAAACGAGTCACCATTTCACATACAGGAGCATAACAAATGGTAGTTTTTCCTCGCACAGAACACGAGCTCGGTGGGGACAGATGCTCCAGTTACCGGTCCTCGTGTCTCGGCCTTCAACGGATCGGTTGCAGGAAGCCTTTTCCCTAGCCAGCTTCCCTGTGCCACATCACCACCTGCTGGCATGCCCATGAAAACCGGCCTGGGATCGCAGGTCTTCAGTGTCTTCCGCACACGTGCAAGCGTCTGACACCACCCGCCACCCACCGTTTCCTTCTCAGCAGAAGGGTGCACAAGTCCTTTTCATGTCGCCTTGTAGTCTCCTATTTCTAATAAATCAGTCACTCACAGTTCTGAAAACTCCAGTTCCTGAATACATAGCTGTAGACATCTGTTTACTCACTGTTTCTTTCCCTCCCCTCTTTCTAATGTTGCTGTTTCCATCTCCCCGAATTTCCTGCACTTCTGCTATGTGATTGCTGTAGCTGTTAAGTCATCCCAATTACTGGATTCTGCTGGTTTTCCGTGGATAAAAAATGTTTCAAAGGACATTAACATTTTGTTTTGAAAATTCCATATATTAACCCCCCATGAATATGTAAATGTTGGTAAGGTTCATATTTAGAATCTTGGGATTAAAAACTTTTGGTTCTGCTAACATACAACACAACTGAAGTAATGAAGACAAAGGCAAAACTTGACATTGTTCTTTATTGAACATCTATCAGATATCTGTGTCAGGACACAAGGAAAGTGTAGAGTTATGTGTGGTTAAGAACAAAAGATGTAGTATTCATAATATTCAAGGAACTACTGCAACTCAATAATAAAAGGACAAACGACTGTAAACTAAAAATAAAATCCTAGCCACCGCCCCAGAAACCTTAACTTAGTTCCTAGCTATAACTGGACTGGAGGTCAGACATGCCCTTTTGGGATTTAGACACAACTGACCAGCATTAATGCTAAAACAGAGATCACAAGCCAACAGGACAGACTCTTTGTGGCAATAAGTTACTAAGTTATAGCTAGGACTGAAGGCCATGCCAGGCAAGCGTTTTTTTCTTCTTTTTTTTTTTAAATTTTAAAGATGTGGGGTACAATTAAGAGTTTAAGTATACAAATGTTCATTATGCAGGTACCCTTGTTAATGAGGTATACCTTTCCCCCCAGCAGAATCCCACTACTGCCAATCCCACCACCCCCCGGCAATTTCCCACTACTGACAATCCTTTTCTTACAGCATTATGATAATTGTTCAAGGTCCACTTATGAGTGAGAATGTGTGATACTCAGTTCTTTGTTTCTGTGATAGATCACTCAGTATTATAGACTCTAGGTCCATCTAAGTTGCTGTGAAGTTCATAATTTTGTCCTTCTTTATGGCTGCATAATATAGGGCTTCTTCTTAAAGAAGAAACACAAACTGCCACAAGGCTTGTCTTTCTGTAGCAGCTGAATGAGCACTGGTGTCAAGATAAGCAACAATAAAACAATTTGCAGCTCATCCACCACCAGACTGCTGACTAACTGACCCACTGATCCACCAGCCGTAACTACAGATTTGACTGGACAAGAGACTAATTTCAGTAACTTTCTCCTGATAAGAAGACCATGGGCCATGAACTGGTTTTGGCTAGTTTATAGAGATTGCACACTCGCATGCCTTAGTGCCCTGAAAAGATCTTGACCGGTAGGGCTTAATGGTAACACACTTAAATATTAATTATCCACCCTAAAGTGAACATGGGCCATATGATATATGTATGTCTACTTAATAGGCATGTGTTGGGACCGCTTTCACGAATATTCACAGCGCCTCCTTAACCTGTTGAATATGTATGTTTAGCCAACTGTTCACAACTGTCCTCCCCAACTCTTCCTCCTTTGAAGTGCCTGTCTGAGTCTTCGCTGCCACTTCCCAGCCTGGGGGATGGCCACCTTGTAGGCGGTAACTCCTTACAGGTCTCCTTCTCTCCTTTTCTAAACTTATAGATTTGTGATCAATTTGCATATGAAATGATCTCAATATTATTAGTCTTTGGGGAAATGCACATCAAAAGCACAGTGAATGCCATTTCATGCCCGCTTGGATAGCGATAATAAGAAAAGATAGTAACAAGCGGTAGTGAGGACATGGAAAAATCAGAACCCTTCATACACTACTGATGGGAATGTAAAATGATGCAGCCACTTTGGAACACAGTTTGGCTCTTTCTCAAAAAGCTAAACACTGGTCAGTCACGGTGGCTCCTGCCTGTAATCCCAGAACTTTGGGAGGCCAAGTGGGAGTATGAAGGTGCCCTTCCTTCTTCCTTGTCCTATAGTATGAAGACGCTTTTCCTTGTTCTATGCATGAAGGCACTCTCCCTTTCTGCTTGTCTTATAGAATCAAGGTGCTCTTCCTTCTTGATTGTCCTACAGCATGAAGCTGTTCTTCCTTCTCCTTGTCCCATAGCATGAAGGCGCTCTTCCTTCCTGCTTGACCTATAGTATGAAGATTCTTCTCCTTGTCCTATAGCAGGAAGGCGCTCTTCCTTCTTTATCAAACTAATGCATGAAGATAAACCTCTGTTATCATTATACGGCAGCAGAAAGGTGCAATTCTTCATTTTACTGTAGAATGTAGGCACGTTTTCTCTTCCTTACACTACAGTATGAAGGTGAGCAACCTTCTTCATTAGACTGTAATATGTAGGCACACTTTCTTCTTCATTACACTACAGTGTGGAGGTGTGCTTCCTTCTTTCTTATACTCTAGCATGAAGACACACTTCCTTCTCCATTATATCGTAGCATGATGGTGTGCTTCCTTCCTTATTACGCCATAGTATGAAGGTACACTTCCTTCTCCCTGATACTATAGCATTAAGGTGTCCTCCTTCTTCATTATACTATAGTGTGAAGCCATCCATTCTTCCTCCTTATAGTATAGCATGAAAGTACACTTTCTTCTTCCTTATGCCATAGCATGGAAGACTTTCATTTCTCCCTATAAAATAGCATGAAGGCACACTTTCTTCCTCCTTAAACTAAAGCAGAAATGTGTGCTTACTTCATTATGTTACAGCTTAAGGCATACTTCATTCTTTCTCACACTATAGCATGAAGGCACGCTTCCTACCTCCTTATACTACAGCTGAAAGGCACACTCCCTTCTCCATTATACTATAGTATGAAACCATCCTTCTTTCTCCTTATACTATGGCCTGAAGGTGTGCTTCCTTCTCCCTTACCCTAGAGCCTGAAGGCACACTACCCACCTCTGTAAATTATAGCAAGAAGGCTTGGTTCCTTCCTCCTTATAGCATGAAGGTACACTTCCTTCTTCCTTACACTATAGCAGGCAGGCATGCTTCCTTCCTCTTATATTGCAGCAGGAAGGCACACTTCTTTCTAACTTATACTATAGCATGAAGGCATGCTTCCTTGCTCATTATATTATAGCATAAGGCGTGCATCCTTCCTCCATATACTACAGCATGAAGGTGCACTTTCTTCCTCATACTATAGCATGAAGGTGTACTTGTTTCCTTTTCATATTATAGCATGTTGACGTGCTTCATTCCTCTTTATGCTATAGCATGAAGGTGCAATTACTTCTTCCTTATACTATAGTGTTAAGGCGTGCTTCTTTGCTCCTTATACTATACCATGAAGATGTGCGTTTTTACTGCTTATACTACAGCAGGAAGGCATGCTTCTTTCTTCATTATACTATTGTATGAAGGTGTCTCCTTTCTTCCTCTTCATACTATACCATGAAGGCGCACTTCTTTTCTTATACTATAGAATCAATGTGCACCTCCTTTTCCCTTATACTGCAGCATGAAGGCATGCTTGCTTCTTATATTATGCCATGAAGGGGTGCTTTCTTCTCCCATATACTGAAGCAGGAAAGTGTCCTTCTTCATTATACTATAGTATGAAGGTATCTTCCCTTCCTCCTTATACCATGGTATGAAGATATACTTTTTTCTTTTTGCTAGTTTCTTTCTTTCTTTCTTTCTTTTTTTGAGTTGGAGTCTCACTCTGTTGCCCAGACTGGAGTGCAGTGGCCGCTCCCGGCCACCACAGCCTTGACCTGCTGGATTCCGGAGGTCTTTCCGCCTCAGTCTTCCATGCCTAGCATGTGCCTGGAATTCCAGGTGCGTGCTACCACGCCCGGCTAATTTTTTGATTTATTGTAGAGATGAGGTGTCTCCAAGTTGCCCAGGCAGGTCTCAAACCCACGGGCTCAGGCAATCCACTCACCTCAGCCTCCCAAAGCGCGGGATTACAGGCTGAGCCACCGAGCCTGGCTAGATACACTTTTTTCTTCCTTATACTATAGCATGAAGGCGTGCATTCTTCCTTCTTGTTATATAACATGAATACCTGTTTCCTCATTTGTCCTTATGCCATACCACGAAACATGCTTCCGTCTCCCCTTATACTATAGCATGAAGGTATGCTTCCTTCCTCTTTATACTGTAGAATGAAGGTGCACTTCCTTCCTCATTTTGCTATAGCATGAAGACTCACTTTCTTCCTCCTTATGCTATACATGAAGGCATTGTTCCCTCTTCCATATACTGCCGCGTAAAGGCACACTTTCTTCTTTATTATATTACTATATAAAGGTGTGATTTCTTCCTTCTCTTACTATAGCATGAAGGCATTTTTAGTTTTTCTTGCACTAAGCATGAAGGCACCCTCTCTTCTTCCTTGTACTATAGCATAAAGGCACTCTTTTTTCTTCTGTATACTGTATGAAGGCATTCTTTTTTGGTTTTTTTTGAGTTGGAGTCTCACTCTGTCACTCAGACTGGAGTACAGTGGCCGCTCCCGGCCACCGCAGCCTCAACCTGCTAGGCTCTGGCGATTCTTCCGTCTCAGCCTTCCGAGTAGCCGGAATTACAGGCATGCGCCACCACACCCAGCTAATTTTTTGATTTATTGTAGAGATGAGGTCTCGCCAAGTTGCCCAGGCGGATCTCGAACCAGCGGGCTCAGGCAATCCACTCACCTCAGCCTCCCAAAGCGCGGGATTACAGGCTGAGCCACCGAGCCCGGCTCTGAAGGCATTCTTCCTTTCACCTTATACTGTAGCATGAAGGCACACTTCCCTCTTCATTATACTATAGCATGAGGGCACTCCTCCTTTTCATTATACTATAGCGTAAAGGTGCACTTCCTTCGTTATACTATAGTATGAAGGCATACTTCCTTATACTGTAGTGTGAAGGTGAGTGTCCTTCCTCATTAGACTATAAGAAGGCACAGTTCTGCCTTCATTATACTATAGCGTGAAAGTGTACTTCCTTCCTATTATACTACAGCATGAAGGCACACTTCCTTATTATACTATAATAATGCCCGTCCTTCTTCCTCTTACTACAGCAGGAAGGTGCATTTTCTTCTTCAATAAACTGTCGTATCGAGGTGCACTTTCTTCCTTCTTATACTATAGCATGAAGGTGCACATCCTGTTTTTATTATTCTGTAGTATGAAGGCAAGCTTCTTTCCTCGCCTTAATACAGCATGAAGACACTTTTCCTTCTTCAATCTACTATAGTATCGAGGGGCGCTTCCTTCCTCCTTGCACTACAGGCTGAAGATGCATTCATTTTTTTCTTATACTAGAACATGAAGTCATGCTTCCTTCTCTATTGTACTGTAGCAGGAAGACATACTTCTTTATTCCTTAGGCTCCAGTATAAAAGCATGCTTGCTTCCTCCTTATACTACAGCATGAAGGTACACTTCCTCTTTATACCATAGCATGCAGTTGTGCTTCCTTTTTCTTCATACAATAGCATGAGGGAGCACTTCCTTTCTCTTTACATTATAGCATATGTGGGCATGCTACCTTCCTCCTTAGACTGCAGAATAAAAGTGTGCTTCTTTTCTTCTTATACTATAGCATAACACTGTGCTTGACACCTTGGATGGACTTACAGTCTCTAATATTGAGTGATCTATCACAGAAACGAAAGAACTGAGTACCACATGTTCTCACTCATAAGCGGACCTTGAACAATTATCATAATATTTTAAGAAAGGGATTGGCAATAGTGGGAAACTGCCGGGGGGAGGGGAGGCACACCTCATGAACAAGGGTACTTGCATAATGAACAGTTGTATACCTAACCCTGAATTGTACCCCACATCTTTCAAATTAAAAAAAAAAGAGAGATGTGCTTGCTTCCTTATACTATACCATGACAGTGCACTTCTTTCCTCTGTATACTGTAACATAAAGATGTGTTTCCTTCCTCCTATACATAGAATGAAGGTGTGCTTCCTTCCTTTTTATACTATAGCATGAAGGCGTGTTCCCTTATTTCTTATAGTACAGCATGAAGGTGTGCTTGCTTCCTCCTTATAGCATGAACACATACTCTCTTGCTTCTTATACTATAGCATGAAGGCATGCTAGCTTACTCCTTATAATATAGCATCAGAGTGCATTTCTTCCTCTTTATACTACAGCACGAAGGCATACTTTCTTCTTTTTCCTATAGCATGAAGGCTATAGGAAAAAGAAGAAAGTATGCCTTCGTGCTTCATCCTTTTTCATTATACTATAGTATCAAGGTGCACTTCCTTCCTCCCTATACTACAGCATGAAGGTGCACTTCCTTCTTCATTATACTACAGTATAAAGGTGCACTTCTTTCCTCCTTACACTATAGGGTTAAAATGCAATCCCTTCCTTCTCATAGTATGCCATGAAGGCAAGCTTTCTTCCTTTTTATACTATAGTAAAAAGGCACGCTTCCTTCCTGTACTATAGCATGAAGGTACACTTCCTTCCCCATTATACTACAGTGTGAATGCAAGCTTCCTTCCTCCTTACACCGCACTATGAAGGCCTGCCTCCTTCTTCCTTATGCTATAGCTGAAGGGCTGCTTCCTTTCTCCTTATACTACAGCATGAAGATGTGCTTCCCTCTTCCTTACAATATAGCATGAAGGCCTGCTCCCTTCTCCCTTATACTACAGCATGGTGTGCATCCTTCCTTTTTACTACAGCATGAAGACGTGCTTCCTTCCTTTTTATGCTACAGCATGAAGGTGTGCTTTCTGCTTATTTACACGACCGTATGAAAGTGGCCATCCTTCCTTTTTATGCTACAGCATGAAGGCCTGCTTTCTTCCTCCCTGTACTATAGCATGAAGGTGTCCTTCCTTCCTTCTTATACTACAGAGCAAAGTGTGCTTCCTTTATTATGCTTCAACATGAGGGTTTGCTTCTTTCTTTTTTATACTGTAGAAAGAAGGCACACTTCCTTCCTCCTTACACTATAGCATGAGGGCCTGCTTCCTTCTTCCTTATACTATAGCATGAAGGGCTGCTTCCTTCCTCCTTATATGACAGCAAAAAGGTGTGCTTTCTTCCTCCATACACTAAAGCATGAAGGCATGCTTCCTTCCTGCATATTCTATAGCATAAAGGCAAACTTACTTCTTCCTTTTACTATAGAATGAAGGCATGCTTCCTTCCTCTTCATCTGTAGCATGAGGGCCTGCTTCCTTCCTCCTTATACTACAGTACAAAGGCATGCTTCCTCCCTTTTTATACTATAGCATGAAGGTGCACTTCATTCCTCCCTATACTAGAGCATGAATGTAAGCTTCCTTCTTCCTTATATTATATTATGAGGGCACACCTTCTTCTTCCTTATACCACAGCATGAAGGTGCTCATCCTTCCTTTTTATACTACAGCATGAAGGCACGCTGCCTTCCTCCTTATACACCAGAGGATAGCAGGCTCCCTTCATTATGCTATAGCATGATTTGCTTCCTTCTTTTTTACACTATAGCATAAGAGCTTGCTTTCTTCCTCCTTATACTACAGCAAGAAGGTGTGCATCCTTCTGCCTTATACTACTGGATGAAGACATGCTTTTTTCCTTCCTTATACTGCAGCATGAAGGCATCCTTACTTCTTCCTTATACTATAGCATCAGACATGTTTCTTTCTTCTTTATACTACGGTTGGAAGATGAGCTTCCTTCATTGTACTACAGCATGGTTTGCTTCCTTCTTTTTTATACTATAGCATGAAGGCCTGCTTTCTTCCTTCTTATACTACAGCATGATGGTGTGCTTTTTTTCTCTTTCTACTATTGCATGAAGGCATGCTTCTTTCCTCCTTATACTACAGCAAGAAGGTGTGTATCCTTCTGCCTTGTACTACTGAATGAAGGCATGCTTTTTTCCTTCCTTATACTGCAGGATGAAGGTATCCTTTTTTCCTCCTTATACTCTAGCATCAGACGTGTTTTCCTCTTCTTTATACTACAGTTGGAAGGTGAGCTTACTTCATTATGCTACAGCACGGAGGTGTACTTCCTTTTGTTTGTGTTTCCTTGTGTTTTTTTCGTTGTAGCACAGCTTGAAGGTGGGTTTCCTCATCAGTGCCTCTTCTGAGTCTGTGTTCTTCACTCAGAGAAGTATCATGAATTCAACATTAAACACACTACTTGGGAAAGTATTTTCATATCATCAGGGAGATCTTAAGGAAGGAGAAATATGTATTTCTGCAAAAATGGACTGAGTTCCTATCTTGTGTTAAGATTTATGCAAAACATTAGAGAAAGAAAGGTGAATAGTATAAAAGCCCTGTGACACTTAATGGAGACAGACATAAAAATAAATAGTGCCTCTACCCCACGATGGCAGATGTTAGGATAGCACTACTATAAGATGCCTTGCAACTAGAAGGTTGGAGAAGCCAGAAATAGAATGGACGCCTGGAGCTCAGCTTCAAGGTGAGTGGAGGATGCACTAAGAGACAAGGAGTGAAAGCATTCTAGGTTCCGGAAGGACAAGCACAAAGGCAGGATGTCTGGAGGATGCATGGGTGCTCCGGCACTAGGTAAGACACATTCCTAGATTTGTTTTGGGAAAATACCCTGCAGCAGCTTGAAGAAAGGACTGGATGGAGTGCAGTGAGTTTAAAGGCAGACTGTCTGGTTTGGGTGCCTTGGCAGTCAAGCAGGGTCAAGAACAAACTTAAAGCAGGCAGAGGGAGGAGGCGTGGGTGTGAGATCTGAGTAAAGATTGGGTGACCAGTTGGGTGTGGACTGGGTCAGGAGCTGAATGCTGATGCGGTCACCCAGGACAGGGAGGCAGGGTGAGAAGGCCTGCGAGGAGGAGGAGTATGTCAGGCCTGGAGGCTTTGTTTACATGAGCAGAGATAGGAGGCAGAAAGGGAGAGACGGAGAGAAGATGAGTTCTAGTTAAGAAACCGTGTCCATCCTGGACTTCATGTCAAGACTGCAACATTAAAAGCACATGTAAACTGGGAAAAGAGCGTTTTAGATCTCTTTTCAAGGGGACATGTCCCTTAAAGGCTAGGCTGTGCAGCTGTGTTGAGTGTGTGGATGTGGCATAGGGTGTCCCGAGTCTGGAGGTGTGGATGTGAGACAAGGCGTGTGCAGAGACTGAAGCGTGTGGATGCAGGACAAGGTACATGCAGAGCCTGGAGCATATGGATGTGGGACAAGGCGCGTGCGGAGTTGTTGACAGAGGGGCCAGGGTTGGAAAGGCGCTTCCTGAGATCCCAGTTCCTGAGCATTGGATCAGTTCCTGTACCACCAGTAAACAAAGCAGAAAAGCCCTATCACTGAATGGGCAAAAGCTCCATCTGAAATGCGGATGGCTCTCAGAGCTCACACCTCTGTGGAGAACCAGAGCCGTGGTGCTCAGAGCTTTGGGCACTGTTGGGCAGGAAGTTTCCATGAGCAGTGAGGCTGAGATCAGCTGGGGACACACGGACAGGGTACTCCCACCACCTGTAGCAAGGGAAGACAGATGGAATCTGTGTCTAGAAGCTTCATATTGAATCTCACAAGACTCCTATGAGGAAACTAAGACACAAAGAGGTTACAGAAGTGGCCGAGGGTCCCTTTGCCAGCGGAAAGTACTGCCAGGACCATACCCCATGCTGCCCAGCCCAGAGCCCACGCTCTGAACTGAGGACTAGTCCTGGGTCACTGCCTCTCTGTGAGGCTCGCCCGGTCTGCACCTCCTACACTGTGATGTTCGTTGCATTTTCTTTGAACCAACACATATTTCGACTTACATTTATTGTAAGAGGTAGCTAGTGGATAAGACAATAAAAACATGCCCAAAGAGAAAGCTAGGGAGGGACTGACCTCGGAGTGAGAGGCATGGCAGGTAGAGAGTCTGTGCTGTGGCCCCAGGAGGTAGGCGGGAAGGTGTGGGGACCCCCAGGCCAGAGGGGTGGGCTCCCTTGGGTGGGGAAGCTGGCAGAGATGGGGTGCAGAGGGGTGGACCCCGGGGCTCTAGACTGGGAGACTGCAGTGAGGGGAAGGACCTCAGGCAAGGCCATGAGGACAAGAGTAGGGTGGAAGCTAAGGGCAGGAAGGTTGAGAACAGTGGAGAACTTGGGCTGGGGGTTTACAGAAGTGCTTCAAGCAGGAATGCAGAGAGGGTGTTCCGCCTAGGGCGGAATCTTAAAGAGCTGAGCAGATAGTGGTGGGGCCCTGGGTGACTGCTGAGGGACAGAGGGTATAAGGCTGGGCTGCATGCTGAACAGGAAGGAGGCAAGGCTGGGTGGGGCTTGCACTTGTGCAGTGGGGCCGCCTCTGGCAGGGATGATCTGCTGGAGGAGGAAGACCAGAGAGGTTGCTCTTAAGGATGGATCATTTTGGCCCCTTGTGTCCCTACAGAGGGGTTCTAGAGCCCCTCGAATAGGGAGGGCTTGGACCTCAGCTGACTCCACCCAAAGAAGCCTTGATTCTATGTGTTAAGCACTGGGATTCTGGCTAAGATACACTATGAATATTTTATTATTTTTAAGATGTGGGGTACAATTCAGGGTTAGGTATACAAGTGTTCATTATGCAGGTATCCTTGTTGATGAGGTGTGCCCCCCTCCCCTGAAAGTTTCCCACTACTGCCAATCCCGCCCCCGCCCCACAGGTTCCCACTACTGCCATTCCTTTTCTTATAGTATTATGGTAATTATTCATTTTGAATATTTTAGAAACAAATTAAGGCAGTTAACTTTCTTGTGGAACTTACCTGCCTATCTGTGACAATAATTCCTACACTTTGAATCATGGTTATGGGGACACAGGGAATTCGAGCATGGGACAATATTAACAGGACAACAACTGGATACTGAAATCCACCACAAGAGGCACTGTGCCATGATCCTTGGACAGTAGGAGGCAAAAAAGAGCCCACTGTCTAGGAAGACACCAGTAGATCAGAATATTCTGTGAAAAACATGGAGAAGAACATGAGACAGCCCAGAGGTGCCCAAGGGAGGGGCAGAGGCCAGGGAGCTCAGAGACAACTAGTCTCGGTAACTGGCTGTTCCTGCCTCACCGAATATTCATGTTCTACCTTGTTTGCTTTTATTTTCGGCAACATCCACAGCGTGGAGATTTACGTGAGTGGTTATTAATAATAAGCACTGGTGCTTGCAGTTAAAATCTGAAATTATAACAGAGGATCTAAGAAATCTAGGTTCTTAAGAATCCCCCAAGAGAAGGAAGATAAAGTGAAGATGATGGATTTTCATATCCCAAGGTCTCTTAGGATTCTTCTTCTTCTTCTTCTTTTTTTTTTTTAACTGCGTGCTTAATTTTCAGTTCTTTTTTTATATTTTAATTTAAAGACGTGGGGTACAATTCAGGACTAGGTATACAAGTGGAAATTGAACAGATGAAGTTTGGGCCCCCCTTTGGTTCCCACTATACCTGGTTTGAGATCAGATAACCCTATTGATGTTGTCCCCCCACACCCACCCTGGGAGGACTCTGCTCCTGCCAATTCCTTTCTTATAGTATAATGGTAAATGTTAAGGGTCCAATTATGAGTGAGAACATATGGTACTCTGTTCTTTGTTTCTGTGATAGATCACAGAGTATGATAGACTAAATCCATCCAAGTTGCTGTGAAGTCCATATGTTTATCCTTTATAGCCGTGTAATATTCCATTGTCTATATGTACCACATTTTTTTTAATACAGTCCAGTTTTGATGGGCAGCACGGTTGGTTCCATGTTTTTGCTATTGTAAATAATGGTGCAATAAACACGTGTGGCAGGTATATTTTTGTAGAATGATTTGAGTTCCTCCAGGTATATTTCCAATAGGAGGAATGCTGGGTCATATGGAAAGTCAATTTCTAGTTAGTTTAGAAATCATCACACTGTTTTCCATAGAGGTTGAACTAGTTTGCATTCCCACAAGCAGTGCAGAAGCATTCTCTTTTCTCTGCATCCTTGCCCATCTGTTGTTGTTTGTTTTATTAATGATGGCTATTCTTAATGAGGTTAGGTGGTATCTCAATGTGGTTTTGATTTGCATTTCTCTGATGATTAGTGAGGCTGAGCACTTTTTCATGTGTCTATTGGTTGCCCATATATCTTCTTTTGAGAAGTGTCTATTCAAGTCTTTTGCCCACTTTTTTTTTTCTTTTATGAGTTGGAGTCTCACTCTGTCGCCCAGACTGGAGTGCAATAGCACACTCATGGCCACCCCAGCGTCGACTTGCTGGGCTCCAGTGATCCTTCCACCTCAGCCTTCCAAGTAGCCAGAACTACAGGTGCACATGACCACACTCGGCTAATTTTGGTTTATTGTAGAGACGAGGTCTCACCAAGTTGTCCGGGTTGGTCTCAAACCTGTGGACTCTGGCAATCCACTTGTCTTGGCCTACCAAAGTGCTAGGATTAGAGGCTGAGCCACTGAGCCCAGTCTGCCCATTTTTTAATGGGGCTGTTTTTTTCTTTCTTTCCTTTTGGCACGTTTGAGTTCCTTGTAGATCCTGGGTGTCAGGCCTTTGTCAGATATATGGTTGGCAAATATTTTTTCCCATTCCATTGTGTTTCCTCACTGTCTTGATTTTTTTTTTCTTTGCAGAAGCTTTTTCAGTTTAATGAGGTCCCACATGACAATCTTATCTCTTATCGCATGGGCATTTGGGGTTTTGATCAGGAATTAGTTGCCTACTCCGATTTCTATAATGATGTCTCCTGCATTTTCTAAAGTTCTTACAGTTTGAAGTTTACAGTTAGGTCTTTGATCCATTTACAGTTGGTTTTTGTGTATGGTGATAGGTAGGGGTACTGTTTCAATTTTCTGCATGTGGTCAGTCAGTTTTCTCAGTATTATTTACTGAATAGGTTTTCCTCTTCTCATAGGTTGTTGGTGGAAGCTTTGTTGAAGATGAGTTGGTTGAGAAATTGAGGTTTTGCTTCTGGAATCTCTATCCTGTTCCATTGGTCCATATGCCTGTTCCTGTACCAATACCAGGCTGGTTTGGTTGTTGCAGCCTTATAGTAAAGTTTAAAGTCTGTAAGTGTGATATCGCCTACTTTATTTCTTTCATGGAGGATTGTTTTGGTATTCATGGTCGTTTATGTTTCCATATGAATTTCTGTATTGTCATTTCCAGGTCTGAGAAAAATGATGTTGGTAATTTAGTGGGTATTGCATTGAATCTGTAGATTGCTTTTGGTAGGATGGACATTTTAACAGCGTTGAGTCTTCCTATCCATGAGCATGGAGTATTTTCCCACTTGTGTCTTCTTGGATTTCTCTGAGCAGTGTTTTGTAGTCTTCATTGTAAATGTCTTTCACTTCCCTGGTTAGGAAGATGCCAAGGTATTTCATTTTTTTTTTTGTTGCTACTGTGAATGGGATTGCGCTTTATAGTTGGTTCTCTGTTTATTGTTGGCATATAAGAATGCGACTGTCTTTTGCACATTTATTTTGTACCCTGAGACTTTGCCAAAGTCCTTTACCAGTGAAAGCAGGTTTTTAACAGATTCTCTTGGATTTTTGAGGACCATATCGACAGCAAAGAGGGAAAATTTAACTTCCTCTTACCTATTTGGAGACCCCTGATTTCCTTCTCTTGTCTAATTGCTCTAGCTAGGACTTCCAACACTATGTTGAACAGGAGAGGTGAGAGTTGGAAGCCTTGTTCTGTTTTGGTTTTCAGGGGAACTGCTTTCAGTTTCTGCCCATTTAGATACTGGCTGTGGGTTTATTGTAGATGGTGCTTACTAATTTGAGATATGTTCTTTCTATGCCTAGGTGTTCGAGGGCTTTTATCAAGAAAGGAAGTGGGATTTTATCAAAAACTTTTTCTGCATCTAATGCTATAATCATAAGGTTCTTGTTTTTACATCTGTTGATGTGTTTAATTACATTTAAACACATCCATCTTATGGATGTTGAATCAGCCTTGCATCCCAGGGATGAAGCCCACTTGGTCATGGTGGATAATTTTTTTTTTTTTCTGAGTTGGGGTCTCACTCCATCACCCAGGCTGGAGTGCATGCAGTGGCACACTCACGGCCATCCCAGCGTCGACCTGCTGGGCTCCAGTGATCCTTCCATCTCAGCCGTCCAAGTAGGTGGAACTACAGGCGTGCGCTACCAGGCCCAGCTAATTTTTGCTTATTTTAGAAAAGAGGTCTCGCCAAGTTGCCCGGTCTGTTCTTGAACCTGCGGGCTGTCAATTCACTCACCTTGGCCTCCCAAAGTCCTGGGATTACAGGCTGAGCCACCAAGCCCCGCCAATGATTTTTGAAATGTGTTGTTGGATCCGATTTGCTAGAATTTTGATATCTATATGTAAATTAGAGATATTAGCCTGTAGTTCTCTTTTTTTGTGTATCTTTACCCGGTTTGGGTATCAGTGTGATGTTAGCTTTGAAAATGATTTGGGGAGAATTCTTTCTCTATTGCCTGGAATACTTTCAATAGGATTGTTGTCAGATCCTCCATGTATGTTTTGTAGAGTTCCACTGGAAAGCTCCCTGGTCCAGGGCTTTTTTTGTAGATAGTTTTCTTATGATGAAGTCAATTTCCTGGGTTGTTATTGGTCTATTTAGTGTCTAAATGTCTTCTTGTTTCAACCTTGGGAGGTTGTGTGATGTCAGAAAGCCTTCTATTTCATTTAGATTATCAAATTTGTTTCCATACAGGTGTGGTGTGCATGGATATCTCTGATGATCTTTTGTATTTCTTTGGGGTCAGTGGTGACTTGATCTTTTACATTTCTGATTGTGTTTATTTGGGCTTTTTCTCTTTCCCTTGGTCATTCTGGCTAGAGGTCCATCAAACTTGTTTATTCTTTCAAATAACCAGCTTTTTGTTTTGTTGATTTTTGTTGTTGTTGTTGATATTTTTGCCTTCTATGTCCCATATTTGGGCTTTTACTTTGGTGATCTGGATTCTTCTGCTAAAGTTAGGGTTTTGGTAGCCTTGTCTTTTCAGCTCCCTTAGGGTAATTGCTAGGCTGTTAACTTGTGCTCTTTCCATTTTCTTGATGTGTGTTTGTAGAGATATAAATTCCCTTCTTAGAAATGTTTTCATGGCATCCAAATGGCTTTGGTAAGATGTTTCTTCATTTTCATTTGTTTCTAGGAATCTTTTAATTTCTGTTTTGATTTTTGTGTTGACCCCATAGTCATTCAGCATCCTGCTATTTAGTGTCCACCTCTTTGTGGGTTTTGGGGGAATTTTGTTGGTGTTGATGTTTATTTTTATTCCATTGTGGTCTGAGAAGGTGCATGGCAGTATTTCACTCTTACAAAATTTTCTTATGAAGTACCTGTAAAACTTATGTTAATTATAAGTAACCCACATTGTAACAGATTCTCTTTATTAGCTGTTTTAGCTACTTTGACCTAAAAATGACCCCTTACATAGCCTTCCCATAATCAGAGGTTGCAATCTCTCTGTAACTAAGAGCCTATACCCTTGGTTTCCCCAAATATTAAAAACTCCCTAACCACAAGTTCTGCATTTATTTGTATACATTTGCACATTTTGCTTTTTTATTTTAATGGTTTTTATGTTTGTGCTTTATGCCAAGTAACTTAATGTACTTTATGTTTGTATCCCAAGCTATGTAGACTATTCAGCAGTTTTTGCCTTTATAAACCCTTTCCCTGCCTCATTCGGGGCCGAGAGTTTTTGGAGGCATAAGCCCCCTCTCAGTTACCAGCTTCATTAAAGGACTCATAATCTGACCCTCTGCATGTTGACGACTCCTTCCTCACACTCTAGTCACAACATGTGGAGGCCCCAACGAGATGTGTTAACCTTGGGAGGAGGCCTCGCTCTAGCTCTCCCCGGCTTGGGAAGACGTTATAGGGGAGGCACCCTCTGGGTCATTCCAGGGCCCCATAGCCTCTCATCTGGCTCAGAGGGAAAAGGAATGACTGCTGCTTTCCTCCTGCCTCAAAAGAACCTGAGTCCATTTGCAATCTCCCGGGAGGTAAGTGTCTGTTTTGTATCTGGCTTAAGGATTACTCTATTGAGGAGGATGGACCCTGATGAGGCCGTTCCTTAGGGTCTGCTCGTTGACCCAAGGTGTTGGTAGACCAGAGTCCCGGTTGAGTATCTGTTTTCTGTTTGGGTACCCACTTTGATTTCTGATTGCTTAGGACATTTTCAGATTCTTGTCATCCTTAGCTCTTTTCTTTCCTTTGCGCTCTTGCTGTGCTCTTTGTTATAGGGCTTGCTTTTGCTGCACTTTCTGGTTAGTCATCAGGTCAGAAACTTTTTTTTTTGGTTTTTATTTATTTCCTTGTGGTTGGAGGTCTAATACTCATCAAGTGCCTCTTAAGTTTTACTGGTTTTAACAGCATGGGGCAACAGGCTTCAAAGCCCTCCAGTCCCTTGGACTGTGTGATAAAGAACTTCTCTGTTGGGTTCATGGAGAATTACAGGGTCCATCTCTCAAAAGGCAGATTCTAGACCCTCTGCAAGATTGAATGGCCTTCGTTTAAAGTTGGATGGCCCTCTACAGGGTCTCTGGATGTTCATGTTACTTGGGCTGACTGAAAAATTGTTTCCGGACACCCAGATACAGGGTCTCCTGGTCACCCTAACCAATGGTTATCTTTGGTCCAAAGCCCTCCACCTTGGCTCACGGTATGTGTCTTAAAAACTCCCAGTTGAATTCTGGTTTCCAAGTTTCTCAATAAGCCAGGTAATTGTAATCCTTGTGTTCCACCCCCTCTGCCACCAGAACACCCCAATTCTAAGAAAACTGTCACCTGGGATGATTGCCAGCAGCTCCTTTTGACTCTTTTTGCCTTTGAGGAGCAGGAACTGAGGTCAAAAAGTCTGTTTTAACTTTGACTGGTAATACGAAAAAAAAAAAAATCAAGAAATGATGAATAAGGCTTTCCCCTCTTCCCGTCTGGATTGGAACCCTAACACTTTGGCAGGGTCTGGAGCATTAAACACTTATCATCGGACTTTATAACCGGTCTGAGGGAAGCAGCCCGAAAACCTATTACTCTTCCTAAAACTACCAGGATAATTCAGGGTCCTGAGGAGCCATCAGGAGCATTTCTTGAGCATCTTCAGGAGGTGTTTCGAACCTATGCCCTGTTTGACTCCTTGGCACCTGAAAATGCTCAGGCTATCAATTTGGCTTTTGTAACTCAGGCAGCTCCTGACATTTGGAAAAAGTTACAGAAACTGGAGGGTTTCACAAAAATAAACATTTCTCAGTTGCTTAAAGTAGCTCAAAAGGTTCTTAATAACTGAGATGCTAAAAAACAGAAACAGGACAACAAGAAAATGGATAGAGCAGCATAACAGCAGGCAAAATTGTTAGTTGCTGCCATTTAAGCGTCCCAAACCAGCTCAAGGTTAGCACATAAACCAAAGGGAAAAACTAAAAAGAGACAAAAGGGAACTGGACGTACCCAGCTAGTCAAGAATCAGTGTGCATATTGTAAAAAGCTGGGTCACTGGATAAAAGATTGCCCTTGTCGTCCAAAGACAGAGAACCCCAAATCAGTTCTGGTCTTGTCTTCTACCAGTAAAACTGAAAATAACTCAGCTAATAAATTATTTAAACTACCTCTTAAGACAAAGTTTAGCCATGCAAGCTGGTTCCAATTTTGTTAAAAAAATATAATTTAAATTTACATATCTTAAAAAAATAATAAATCTGTTGCTGTTTCATGGCTAAAATTTAAAAATATAGATTATTAAATTCAGATTTGTATAAGTTTACATGTGCATGTTATATATTTTTTGTGCAGCATGCTACCAAGTTGGTTTTTAAATAAATGAGTGCTCACACAATGCTTTTCAAGTTCATATAACTTCAATTATTTTTGGTAAATAACAATAACTTTAAAAATTGTTAATATAAAATATATCTTTAAAATTGTCAACATACATGGTTGTCTAAGTCTGCTGGTGGTTTTGTAATGTTATGTTAAATCCTAGATTTCAAAATATCGGGGTGTGACATGGATGTTGTAAAACAATAAGCCTAGTCAAGAACAAAGAATAATTATTTATATAACTGCTTTATTACAAGAATAACTAATTTGAAATTATTGACTCCAAACAACTGATCTTGGGTTGAATGTATGAGCATTTTACTGATAATTTAATGGAGCGCTCGTATATTTAACATTAAGAATAAATCAGGCAGGGCTCGGTGGCTCAGCCTGTAATCCCAGCGCTTTGGGAGGCTGAGGTGAGTGGACTGCCTGAGCCCGCGGGTTCAAGACCTGCCTGGGCAACTTGGTGAGACCTCATCTCTACAATAAATCAAAAAATTAGCCAGGCATGGTAGTGCGCACCTGTAGTTCCAGCTACTTGGAAGGCTGAGGCAGAAGGATCGCCGGAGCCCAGCAGGTTGAGGCTGCAGTGGCTGGGAGCGGCCACTGCACTCCAGTCTGAGCCACAGAGTGAGACTCCAACTCAAAAAAAAAAAAAAAAGAAGAATAAATCATCTGTTGTGCCTAATTAGCACCCTCTTATAAGACAGGTAAAGCTTAGAATGCTAAACACTTTGCATGACATAATAAGGTTTAAAAACTGGTCATTTCCACCTGGTTAAGTCATTTTTTAGGTTACTTCTCCTGTGTTTTCCAAAGCTAGATATACCATCAAATCCTTTGGCATCAGGAGAAATGAAAAATTGCTGTCCACTGTACATCCATGTGGTCTGTTCACTTTATAAAAGTTTTATATCAAATTATCACAAACAGAGACAGTAGGTAACAGTTTCATATGTATAACTTATTTTAAAGAAAAAGTTTTAAGGTTTTTTTGACCAAACCAAATCAGTGCCAGCATGGAGGGTAGCAGAACCGGAGGTCCAAAGGGGCACCCCAATTGGCAGTCGCGATTAGTGACTGAAACTCCAAGCACCATGAAATACCTGGTAAAAACAAACCTGCTAAGGGGATGATGTCCATTGCTTATGGGTACAGTCTGTGGGGGCATTGGAAGCATAGTTGCCCTAAAAGGCCTTAACCACCTGGACCTTGTCCACCATGCAGGCCAAATAGCCATTAAAAAGCAGGTGCACTCACCTCTGAAGAGAGGGGGAACACTTGGCTTACAAATGGTGGCCACATAGGGAGGCCTAAAAACCTGCTAAACTGCCTGGCACTGGCTCACCATTACCCTAACAACCCCCCCCAGGTAAATACCAGAGCACTGGAACCCAAAGTAAGTTCAAGTTAACATGGGTGCCAGCCTTTTGGTTCTGGCCATTCATGCTGACATTTAGGTAACCAGATTAATTCTTAAAATTGCCAACTGGCTACATAAATAACTTTTACAATAATTACTGTAATTTTATGTAATAAGTTCAGTCTTTCTTTGTAAATTACTTTTATTTTTCCAGCATTGTTTCTGGGCAATGGCCTTTTCCATCATTGTTTGCTTAATAATTCTGTCTGTGTTTTCACTTAGTATTCGGTTAAGGTTCCACTGTTTCCTGTTCGTGCCCTTGAAAATAAATAAATAAAAGACATCTCTATGGCCCACTTTAGCAGGAAGCAGTTACAGAAAAACAATCTTCACCCTGTTTCCCAGAATCATACAAATATTTCCGGGTGCAGGAATGGGAAATAAAAGGGACAGTCCAAAAGCAGGAAGACTTTTTCCTTTCGTTAAAAGATAGTGATAAGGGTTATATCCTAGAAACATACATACTCTAAGTAAAAAATTAACTTTGTCTACTTTGTTTATTCAAAAACACAGACCCCTTCATCTTCTCCACCTCTGGCTTCTCGCCTCCCATTCCAAATAAATTCAACCCCTCTCCTTCCCCTTTGGGAAGTGCTCCTTCCACGGGGGACAAGTCAGACAGAAGGACCCTATATAGTGTATATTCCTTTTCCTACCTCTGACTTATACAGTTAAAAATAACAAAATCTGGTGTTTTAAAATAAGCCACAGGTTTTAACTTCTCCAATGAAATCAGTCATGTGCACTCATTGTCCCAGCTCCTTTTTAACTCTATTTACCCCTAAAGAGCGAGAATACATCTGAGTTGAGGCTAAAAGTCTATTCTGGCCTCAACTGTGGGTACACAGAAAAATTTTCAAATCAATCTCTATTAAAGTATCTCCAGTCCCTCCAGCAGGCCCAGGCTACTGTCCACTCCAATGTCCGTGCTGTCTTGCCGACTCCATCTTCCATGCCGTGCCATCAGTTCCAGCCCGGAGATCTGGTCTATGTCAAAGAGTTCCAGAAAGAAAAACTCACCCCTGCCTGGAAGGAACCCTTTGTCATCATCCTCACCAAACCAGCAGCACTCAAGGTTGTCAGGATACCGACCTGGAATCACCACTTGTGAGTCAAAAAAAAAGCTAAGAAAAGCAATTCCACCAATCTGCTCAGCTGACTGGACCACAGATAGGGACCCTAACAATCCTCTCAAAATCACCGTCTGAGCCTGCTGTCCTGCTTCAACGCACCACAGGCTGACCAACTGACACACAGCTAAAATGATCTTTTCCAAGCAGATATGCATCGAACAACCAAAATCAAGATCACTGAACCCAATCCCCACCTAATGTGTGTGCTTTGGAAAGGGTACTTCATTAATGCCACAACCATAATAGAATGTCCACATTCTTTCTGTAAAACCTGTATTGTTCATTACCTGGAGACCAGCAAGTATTGTCCTATTTATAATGTCCAAGTTCACAAAACCAGGCCAGTACTAAATGTAAGGTCAAATAAAACTCTTCAAGACATTGTATATAAATTAGTTCCAGGGCTTTTCAAAAATGAAATGAAAGAAAAAAAGATTTTTATGCAGCTTATCTTTCAGCTGATGTTGCCAATGGCTCAAATAAAAATAAAGATTACTGATAACAATTAAAAAATTATAACTGCTAGTAAAATAATAAGCTTATCCATTAAATTCTTTAACCAGAACAGATTAAATAAAAAAGTAAACAAAGACAAAGAAAAATCTAGAGAAGGTAAATAATAAAGGATATCTACGATGCCCAGCAGCAATGACTGTGATGTGCTTAAAAAAGTTTCTCAGAAGTAAAGTGAACATACTTAATACTTTTCAGATTGACGTTATGTGTGAAGAAGAACCTTAAAAAAATTACTATACACTAATAAATATTGTCTACATTTATGCCTGGAAAAAAAATGGTCCACTCCCTTTAAAATATAAAGTTCAACCTATTTGTAAAAAAAAAAAACAAACGGCCACCAGAGAAATGGACTGACAGATACTGGAAAACTGGAAAGTGACTCTGGGAGTAACAAAGCCAACAGCTTCTGAAGTCAGCTCCGGAGACACAACTGCCAAAGTTAGTGTCAGGGGTTCACCCAGGAACCGGTCCTCCAGCTCAACAGCAACTTCCCTGTCTTTTTTCTATGCTGGCTCATATGCACCATTTGCTTAATACTACTTGGCCACAGTGAGCTTCAGCTTATTGACTTTGCTTAAAATCAAGGCCTCCTTACTATGTAGGCCTAGGAGTCAATACTCTTGTTGTCAGTGTAACTGGTAAAACTATCCGTTCTTCTCCAAAAACAGTTCATGTCCTTTTGTTTTAAAACTTCAGATTTCAATTTAACAGCTTCTTCACTTTTAGTATTCGTAATAGGTCTCTTACTGGGACTGTAATTAAATCTATGGCTTATGCAGCCCCTGCTAATACTTGGTTTACTTGTTTTACTGGCCTTATAACCTGTATTACTGCTAAAATGTTAAATAATAAAACCATTTTATGTATTGTTGTTCATGTATTTCTCCAAGGATACACTTATAATGGTCCTGAAGGTACCTTGTTGTTCAATCCTTTTGGTTTTCCAATTACTCCTTCAAAGTGTGCTGTTCCTTTATTAGTGCCTGTTTTAATCGGATTAAGTATAACTAAAACAGCTTCTCTTAGCATCACTGCCCTGGTCTATAAAAAAACTAGAACTAACTAACCATGCACAAAACATTAATTCTGACTTAAATTATGTGCAATTTGTTATAGACCAACTCCATGACCAAATAAATTTTCTAGCAGAGGTGGTCCTTCAAAATTGAAGGGACCTAAACATGCTCTTCTTATCCCAAGGAAAACTTTCTGTCAACTCTCATCACCAGTCTAACTGGCGCTATAATCCTCCTCCTCTTAAAGGGCCTTGCATATTCAATTGGTTTATTCAATTTGTCAAGCAACAAATTACTTCTGTAAAACTCATGTATGTTGAAACCTATGACCCTTTGCCTGTAATTCACGAGTCAACAGTTTGACTCGTTAACAAGTAAAAGGCGGGAATGAAGTACCTGTAAAACTTATGTTAATTATAAGTAAACTCACATTGTAACAGATTCTCTTTATTAGCTGTTTTAGCTGCTTTAACCAAAAAATGATCCCCTACATAGCCTTTCCATAATCAGAGGTTGTAATCTCTCTTAACTAAGAGCCTACACCCTTGGTTTCCCCAAATATTAAAAAACTCCCTAACCACAAGTTCTGCATTTGTTTGTATACATTTGCCCATTTTGCTTTTTTATTTTAATGGTTTTATGTTTGTGCTTTATGCCAAGTAACTTAATGTACTTTATGTTTGTACACCATGCTATGTACAGCAGTTTTTGCCTTTATAAACCCTTTCCCTCCTTCATTCTGGGCCGAGAGTTTTTGGAGACATAAGCCCCCTCTCGGTTGCTGGCTGCATTAAAGGACTCATGACGACTCCTTCCTTGCACTCCGGTCACAACATTTATGCTTATTTTATGATCAAGGATGTGATCGATCTTGGAGTACGTTCCATGTGTTGATGAGTAGAATGTATATTCTGTGGTTGTTGAGTAGAGGGTTCTGTAGGTATCTATTAAGTCCATTTGGTCAAGTGTCAAGTTGAGGTTTTGGATCTCCTTGTTGATTTTTTTGCCTCGATTACCTATCTAGGGTTGTTAATGGTGGTAGTGGTGTTTTAAGTCCCCAGCTATAATAGTGTTAGAGTCAATAACTTTTTTTTAGCTTATTTATTAGTAGCTGCTTTATAAATGCTGGTGCTCCTGTGTTGGGTGCATATATGTTAGGATGGATATTTCTTGTTGATGGATTGAACCTTTTATCACTATGTATTGTCCTTCTGTATCTTTTTAAATTTTTGATAGCTTAAAGGTTGTTTTGTCTGATATTAAGATCATACCTCCTGCCTTCTTTTGTGATCCATTTGCCTGGAAATTCATTTTCCTTCCTCTAACTTTGAGTCTGTGCACCTCATTGTGGTGAGATGAGTTTCCTGAATGCAGCAAGTTATTGGGTCATGGTTTTTTAAATCCAGTTTGCCATTCTGTGTCTTTTTAGTGGTGCATATAGTCCATTCACATTCAGGCTGATTATTGAGATGTGATAGTTTATCCCCATCATGAGGTTCTTATAAAGGTTTTCATTTGTTTGTTTTCTTTTAGCTTTTGGGTTGATGTACATGTGTGTTTTTAAGTTTACAGTCATGATGTATTTTCTGTTGATTCTGTGTTCTCCTGTTCTCTTGAGAAGTATGTGATCATTGTTTTTTTTTCTTCTGTGCTTAATACCTTTTTCAGTGTCTCCCATAGAGCTGGTCTGGAAGCTGCATAATCTTTTAGGGATTGGATGTCTGGGAAGGATTTTAATTCTCCATCACTGATGAAGCTGAGCTTGGCTGGGTAGGAAATTCTTGGTTGAAATTGTTTATCTTTGAGGACTTTGAATATTGGACTGCAGTCTGTTCTAGCTTGTAGTGTTTCTGCCGATAGGTCTGCTGGTATTCTGATTGGTTTTCCCTGGTAAGTAGTCTGACCTTTCTCTCTTGCTGCCTTTAGGATTTTTTCTTTTGTACCTATTTTGTGCGAGTTATTATGTGTCTAGGCATGATCTTCTCCATTTGATGTCTTGTGTGGGTTCTCTGTATCTCTTGTATTTGGATAGTCACATCTCTGGTGAGATGGAGAAAGTTTTCTTGAATAACCTCCTAGAATACTTTCTCCAAGGTGTTCTCCATTTTCCTTTCTTCTTCTGGGATACCAATCAGGCTTAGGTTTGGCCTCTTAATATAATCACACATCTCTTGGAGGCTTTGCTCTTTGTTTCTTAGCTTTCTATGTTTTTTTACAGATCAGACTAATTCTATGTTTTGGCCTTCAAGTTCTGAGATTCTTTCTTCTGCTTGATTAATTCTGCTTTCTATGCTTGTTATCTTGTTATTTATTTCCTGAATGAAACTTTT
>CAUYQG010262572.1:0-22396 GCA_963574415.1 Tarsius wallacei
GGAAAAGAAGCAGCCTCTGTCCCTGGGATTACAAGGGGGGATCAAAGAAATGGCTTCAGCCTTGAAACAAACTTTACTCCCTTCCTGGAGACTTTTTGAAGTTTTCTTTCCTCTGTAAACATTGCAAGATTAATTGTATCCTTATCCCACTATACTTGCCTGATTATACACCTGCTTCTGTAAACTCGCTAGCTTGCTGATGTCAGCAGAATATTGCGATAAGAGCTCTGGAAAATGTCCAACTCTAACTTTAGCTAACCAAGATGCAAGCTAGGACTACTTAAGGAAGCTCTGAGCAGCGGCTCGGGGCCATCTTGCTTGGAATTCTCTTCCTGCAAGCAGTTGCCAGCTGGCAGAGCCTTGACTAATAAACTTCTGTTTGTTAATATTGAGTCGGTGGGCCGTTATTTAACTGCACGGACCCTGCTTCAGATCATGGACTTAAGCACAATTCAATAAGTTATAAAACTATTTTAAAAGGTAGAAAAGGAAAGGAATCAAAGTTTATATCTAATTAGAGTCAGTATGGCGTTATCCTTGACTCCAAGTCCACACAGGACTCTAAAGCAAACCTGCTGACAAAATCTTAACAGTGATTTAAAGGGTGGTTGTGAATTTGAACCAATGCTCTCCACTATGTTAGGCATAGGGGTACAGAAAATCACAGAGTTAGGAAGCTATTTTTGCCTTTGACTTCTTTTTTTTTTTTTTTTTGAGTTGGAGTCTCACTCTGTCGCCCAGACTGGAGTACTGGAGTACAGTGGCCACTCCCAGCCACCACAGCCTCCACCTGCTGGGCTCCGGTGATCCTTCCGCCTCAGCCTTCCAAGTAGCTGGAACTACAGGCGCGTGCTACCACGCCCGGTTGATTTTTGATTTATTGTAGAGATAAAGTCTCGCCAAGTTGCCCAGGCGGGTCTCGAACCTGCGGGCTCTGGCAATCCACTCACCTCAGCCTCCCAAGGCACGGGATTACAGACTGAGCCACCGAGCCCGGCTGCCTTCGACTTCTCATATTTAAAATTAAGGCATTAACAAAAGAAAGAATTTCCTAACAAAGCTACAGAAACCCTCCAGAATCCTCAGAAATCCCTAAAGACTCTCAGAAGTGGGAGGAAACATTTGAGTGAGCAAGATGTGTTAATCAGTGTTCTCCAGAGAAACAAAACCGACAGAATGCAAAGAGATATGTCAAAGGGTATTTGTTATGGGAATTGGCTTATGAGATTACGGAGGCCAAGAAGTTCCACAACATGCTGTCTGCAAGCTGGTGAACCAAGAAAGCCCGTGATGTAATTCAGTCTGAGTTCAAAGACCTGAGAAGCAGAGAAGTCAGTGATGTAACTACCAGTCTGAGGTCAAAGTCCTAAGAACCTGAGAACACAGGCAGGGGAGCTCAGATGTCCAAGGTCAAGAGAAGAGGAATGTCCCAGCTCAAGAAGAAAGAGAATGTTTTCTCCACCTTTTTGCTCTATTTAGGTTCCCAGGGGATTGGAGGAAAACCACATTGGTGGGGGAAGGGAGTCTTCTCTACTAAGTCTACTCATTCACATGCTAATCTCCTCCAGAAACACCGTCACAGACATACCTAGAAATAAAGTTTTACCAGCTATCTGGACATTCCTTTCCTAGTCAGGTTGACACATAACCAACCATCACACAGAGCTTCAGCTTCCCACATCAAGACCAAAAGCAGCTCAGTTTTCACTTTTTCACGTCATCAAATTTCCAAATAATGTGTAAACTAAGTGCGTAAAGACTTTGTTTTGCTTAAATGAGTAGAGAATCAAAAAAACAAAAAAACAAAAAACAGGTTTATTTTTTGGCGGGTGGGCCGTTATTGTACAGGCTTCCCACTAGTTGAGTATTCTAGGAACCCATCAGCATCCGTGCACCTGGTAGCATTGTTGTGAGAGGCTGTGTCTGGTTTCAGCAAATTTTTTTGGAAGTGTCTTTCAACGTATTTGCCCATTTCTTGATAGGTAATGTACATAAACAATCTGCCCACATTGCTGAATGTTCAGCAGTTTTTGACCCAAAATGGAATGACCCTCATGACCCATTCTTCCTATCCACCTGATCTCCTTTGAGAGACTTTTTTGTTTCCCCAGATGAAAAAAAAGTCCTCAAAGGGAAATGTTTTGCCAATGCGGATGAGGTGAAACAAAAAATGGCAGAAGCACAAAAAGGCATCAAAATTGAGTTTAAAAACTGTTTTAAGCAGTGGAAAAAGCATCTCGATAGGTGTATTGTTTCAAACAAAGAGTACTTTGAAGGGGACTGAAGTTTAAACATGTAAGAACATAGTTTTTTAAAAATAAATTGTGGGGTTTTTCGGGTCACCATATATATGCACGTATAAATACATATACGTGCATATATATATGAATTTTATGATTCCCCAAATGCTTTTATTAGCATTAACTTTTAACTGCAATATAAGAATTTTATTTTGTATAATGCATTATACATAAATATTTAAAGTACAGTCAGAAAACAGAGAAAGCACAATTTTTTGTTAAACCAGCTAGACTTATATTTACTAGAGATATGATACCAAAACTATACTGAGAACTTGCCAATATCTTTAAAATGTTTGCATCTGTCACTTATGTAATATATTTTATGTAAACCCAAATATACTCAAAATATTGCATTAACAATCTTGCCAGTTTATAAGTAAAATTTCTGGTATAGAAGGAAAGAAATGTTTGGTGGTGGCAAACATTTTATTTTAAAGAATTTTTTTGATAACTGCTTGTCTTTATAGAAAAATTATCTCAATATCAAAGATATGTATCCTTATTATATCAAAGCTGCCCCAGTATAGTCTCACTAAAAGTTAAAATAATATGGTTTTGTCTCTTCAAAAGTCAAGTTTCAAATCCAGGTCTCTTCAGGTCTGATGTTTTTATTGTTTCCATCAATTAAAATACCTATAGTGTCCTGAGTCTATGTATAACATATTATTATTAAAAAATTCAAATGGAAATAAGAATATGAAAGAAAATGAAAATTACCAAAAATTTTACATAACGACCAGTCTTATTATTATATCAATTATCTAAATACAATTTTATGTATATGTACACATACATATAAAAGTTTTGGCTAACCGTAATGGCTCAAGTCTGTAATCCCAACACTTTGGGAAGCTGAGGCGAGAGGATTACCTGAGCCCATGGGTTCAAGACCAGCTTGGGCAACTTGTTGAGACCTCATCTCTACAATAAATCAAAAAATTAGCCAGAAGTGGTGGCACGTGCCTGTAGTTCCAGCTACTTGAAAGGCTGAGGCAGAAGGATCACCGGATCCCATCAGGTAGAGGCTGTGGTGGCCGTGATCGTGCCACTGCACTCCAGTCTGGGCAATGGAGTGAGACTCCAACTCAAAAAAAAATGGGGGTGGTATTTAAATCAAACTATATTGTATATGATATCATTTGGGGCAACTTTCCTTTTATCTTTTTTTATTTTTTAGAGGTGGAGTTAGTGAAATTATATCTCCTCTTCTCCATTCCACCATTCCTAACCAACTACTGTTACAGTCCGAGTAACACCCGGCTGTTAACCCTCAACACCAATAATCGAGAGGCAGGAAACTGGTCGAAAGTTTATTTCTGAACTTGAATCCAGGGAGCAGAGCCAGGCTCCCATCATTTCTAAAATGGTTCTGCTCATCCTTCAGGTTTTACAGTTTTTACACATTCGGAGTTGTTGGTGCCTATACATTGACTACGGGACTAGCAGAGCATTGCATAGGATTTAAGTTACAGGCGCATTTTGTCAATAAGGACATTTGTGGTCTGCATTTTTTGGCATTGGTGACCAGCGTATCTCACAGTTTCTTATAATCACCCGGCAGAGATGTTAATTAAGCTTGCTATAGAGTAAAGGGTGTTAACAAGGCCTAAGACATCATACATTACTACATTTTGTTATACGCAAAAGTTATACAAATCACAAGACTTACAATTAAATTCATACAAAAGTTATACAAATCGCGAGACTTACAATTATCTTGATACTACATTATTCAAACCTATGACTACTAAAAAAAAGGAGTAAATATTTACATCTCTCAGTTAATCAGGCACAGTCTGGGGAAGTTAAGGATTCTTTGAAGTTATTTACTGGGAGTGCACAGGAGATAAGGGGAAGCACTACTTTTGTGAACTCTGAGGAATGTGGGTACATGCAGGTCCGCTTGACCACTTTCCATGCCCTTCTCTAGGAGTTGTGGCAATATGGACAAACAATAGTGGGTCTCTGTATCACTACCACCAAAAAAAGTAAAGTTATGACCCTATGTTCATTCTTGTATAAATTTCCCTGATTTCACATTATTTCAGGCAAATAAACATATGTGTGTATACGAGTGTACAAAATGTTTTACAAAGATGGTGTTATGTCATATTTTATTCTTTGTTCTTTTTTCTTTTGTTAGTAGTCACAACACTTCATCTCAGAAATATGGCTAAGTCAACTGCTTTAAATCTAGACTACTCTTTTTATATTTCATGTGTCTAGATGTGCCATGTACCATGCAGTAATTTTACTGTTGAAGCAAATTTAGAACATTCCCAAAATTTTGTCATCAAAAACTATTATATATTTAGCATGCTTTTTAATCTACTATTAATTACTTAAAATTTTTCTATTGGATGCCTTGCCAGAATTAAATTGTTATTTTTTATCAATTTGTTTATCTAAAAGACTGTAAAAAATAAAATTTGTACCAGTAATGTTTGGCACCAAATCTATTCATTCGTTTCTTTCAGCAGGAGATGTTCACTTTTAATATTTATGAAACTGTAAATTTAAAAGTATTACTTGGGTAATTCTTGGATAACTACGTAGTTTGAAGAGATTTATTAACAATTTAGGTTTCCTGTTACATTATTTGCTTAATCAAATATTCTCTTCTCTTGTATCTGTTGTGTTTCTATTTTTAATCACATTAAGGACTCCTAGTAAGTCACAGATATTAGTACTTTTTTATAAATATTACAATATTTTTCTAATTTAACATCAGAGACCTCTCATTTTATTTCTAATATCTTTGCCCAGGTAATGATTTCATAGTTTCCCTATTCAAATATTGCTACCTTTCCTATTTCAGCTTCTAGGTTTTTTAAAGAAAAAATATGACAAACTATTTACCTAATAGACACATCTACTCCCAATTCCCAATTTTACCCAACGATTTCAAGCATTAGTCATTGACACACACACTAATTTGGAACACATTTACCTGATTGCCCAATCGGAATGTGAGACAATGGCCTAAAAGGAAACCTGAACAGAAACCCAGACAGAAGAGAAGCCGTGGAGAGGAGCACTGAGAACTCAACTCCAAAACCAGACTCCTCACCCCTCATCTCATGTGGACACAGAAATTAGGAGGCCTTGCAGAGGCCAGAACCTGGAAGGAGCACGGAGCCTCACATGCTCAGAGAAAGGCAGATCCCAAACTCTGGGTTAGTTTACCTCCCGGTTTTAACCACTTCTGTACCCTCTCTATGTGACACATGAGAAAAGGTGATAAAATATTAAATGGTTTCAGTAAATTTGTTTCCCCCAAACCTTCCTGCCCTCTTGGTTATTAATCTTGGGCACCACATGAGGCCAATGTCCCTGTAGTCAACAAATAAACATCTCCAACTGGGACATCGTTCCCTTTCCTCCTTTCTATTGTGGCCTAGTGTTACATTTCTGTCTTTTACATTCCCCCAGTCCCCACCCCACCCCCACCTCCCCACAATATACATAAACACTCAGTCATGATATAACCTTTTTTTTTAACCAGCTTCCTATTTGGATTTTCATTCAACTCCCCAAAACAGAAAGCAAATCAGATGTCACTCAGCAATACAATGAATAAATAAATTGTCATACAGTCAAATAATGGAATACTACACAAGAGTAAAAATGACAATGATAGCTACACATAAAAACATAAATAAAACGAATAAACATTGACTAAAAGAAGACAAACACAGCCAGGCTTGGTGGCTCAGCCTGTAATCCCGCGCCTTGGGAGGCTGAGGTGAGTGGATTGCCTGAGCCCGCGGGTTCGAGACCCACCTGGGCAGGCGAGACCTCATCTCTACAATAAATCAAAAATCAGCTGGGTGTGGTAGCGCGCACCTGTAGTTCCAGCTACTTGGAAAGCTGAGGCGGAAGGATCGCCGGAGCCCAGCAGGTCGAGGCTGCGGTGGCCGGCAGCGGCCACTGCACTCCAGTCTGGACGACAGAGTGAGACTCCAACTAAAAAAAAAAAAAAGAAGACAAACACAAAAACATGTATTAAAATGTAAGTTTTGATATGTGGGACATTAAAAATTGAGCAAAGTCAACCATATTGTTTGAAGTCAGGATGGCTTTTTTTGTTTGTTTTGTTTTTGTCTTTGGAGCTATGGGGAAAGGCAGTGGTGAAAATGCCAGGGAGGTGTCCTGTGTGCTGGCAGTCTCCTGTCAAATGATCAGGTTGGGCACATTCCTTGAGCTATAAATGTATGCTAGCTATAATTCTCTTTATGTGAGTCATAGTTCACAATAGCAATACAATTTAAAACGGTGAGAATACACAGAAAACAAAACACAAATTTGACTCGGAAAATTAATTGAACAACCTCAATGCCAAATATCCTGCTCACTGTCGCTGAATCTGTATGGAAATAATCATCACCACAGGTAGCCTGTGCAGCATTATTGGCTTGAGAATATAACATTGAATAGCCTCTTGTCTTTTTTGCATATTAACTTACTACTTTTCTCCTCCATGCCTATCCATGGTGGGAAAGAGATGGTTTGGTATGTTATTAGTGTTTTGAGGTTGTCCCATGAATGAATATACATACATAATCTAATACATATTAGAAAAAGGAAGTTGAAACCAACCGTGCTGCCCACCAAAAGTGGATTGGATTTTTAAAATGTGATACATATACACAATGGAATATGGTGTACATATACACAATGGAATATCACACAACCAGAAATAAGGATAAAATTATGGACTTCGCAGCAACTTGAATGGATTTAGAGTTTACCATACTCACTCATAAGTGGATCCTGAACATTTACTGTAATACTACAAGAAAGGGATTGACAGTAGTGGGACACAGCCAGAAGAGGAAGGGAGGGGGCAACCAGGTGAAGTGAGGACTAGTGGGAGGCCCAAACTTCACCTGTATGTAGACCACTTATCTGCCTAATCCTGACTTGTACCTCACATCTTTAAAATAAATTTTAAAAAAAGAAAAAGGACGTATATCTTTAAATGTTCCACTCTGTAAAATAGAAGTATCTACAATCACTACTCCAGAAGAGAGTCAGAAATTAGTGGAGCCAGCCTCAAAGATTCAATAAGTCATGTCAGAGTAAGCAACAAGAATTGAACTGATGACCACAGCTTTGGAAAGATGGGATAAAGGGTGGACATAGGGGTCCTGAGGAAAGGCAGAAGGTGTAAAAACAAAGGAGAGAAGGAGACAGTAAAGCAGTTTTCAGAAGTCATCTGATTTTGCCTAACTATGAGCTTGAAGATAACATAGGGGATAGAGAAATAAACATTGAACAACAGCCTCGGATGCCCAATGAATTTGTTATCAGACACAGGAAAACAGATTCTCTCTAAATGAGCAAAAAAACCTCCCAGACACTGCATGGCATAACGAATGTATGAAAATTTTATTGAATTGAATGACCGATTTATTTTATTATTAAATCTTATTTGATTGTTTTGTTTCATCTTACCAAGAAATGGAGAGAGAATGATATTCCAAGTTGAGATGTAAATTAAGAGAGACCCTTGGTAGAAGTTACATTATTTCAGGGGAAATAAGCCAGTGTGAACCTTCAGAAACATAACAGATTAAACGCTCCATCACAAAAAGAAAATTACATAGAAAGACAGGTGAAATGCACGAAAACCTGAACAGAGAATTGAGGGGACAGAAAGGAATGTGGAAAGTTGAGGAAGCCTTCTAGAAGAAAACAAAATGGACCTCAAAGGAGGTCCATTTCCTCTTTTGGCTACTTCCCTTTGCTAACCTGACCATGTGACTCAACTGACATTTTCTCTGATGTTACATGGCTCCAGGCATGTTCCTTGCAAGCTGCTAAATGTGGCTAGATTCCTGTGCCATTGCCCAACTGACATTTCCTCTGACATCTCTGCTGCTCGGTTTGCTGGCCCAAGCACTGAAGGAAGATGAGTGACAGATTTGTATGAATGCAGGCATAAATTCTAAGGACAAGATGGCTCCCCAAGGTCACATGATGCCTTAGAGCCAGGGTCCCTCTGCTCTGAACCCTGAGCCTGCATTTTCCTATTGGGAAGATTGAAAGATACAAGCAAGAATGGAGAAGATGACATGGTGGACCTTCTTTCAATTCAGCCCCAGTGGGACATTTTCAGGCCCAGAGAAGCCACCCTGCCCATGGAGTCAGACTCCTTTATGCTATGCCTTAAATTTATTAGCAACTTCTCTGCTGTTTGGAATTCAAAACATAAAATGTTCCGTGACCATTAAAATAATTTTTAAACCACGAAAGACAACTCATGAATTAGCAACAGAATATATGAAAATAGCCTGTGCAAAATTAATATAACCATATAAAATATGTTTTCTAAAGATGAGAAAATAGTGAAAAGCCTCTCATGCAAAGACACCTCATCTAAGACTAGTTTAAGAAGAAAAGTGATTTAACAAATAGCAGACTATATCTGGGTACAGTGGCTCATGCCTGTAATCCCAGCACTTTGGAAGGTCAAGGTCACTTGAGCCCAGGACTTCAAGACCAACCTAGGCAACATAGTGAGATCTTGTCTCTACAAAAATAAAAATAAAAATTAGCTAGAAGTGTAATCCCAGCTATTCAGGAGGCTGAGACAGGAGGATCACTTGAGTCCAGGAGGTCGAGGCTACAGTGAACTGTGATCATAAACAAGTTGTGTATGTTCACACAATGGAACATTCCTCAGTGTTTAAAAAAAAGAGGAAACTATGGATACACTCAACAAACTTTGATGAATCTCAAAAACATTATGTTTAGTAAAAGTAATCTGTCTCGAAATATTACATACTGTATGATTCCATTTAATTTGACATTCTTGAAAAGACAAAACTATAATAATAGGGAAGAAATCAGTGGTTTCCAGGAGTAAGGGTATAATTACAAGGGAACAACACAAAGGAGTTTTCGGGAGTGATAGAATTGTTCTATGTTCTGATTATTGTGATGGTTATATAATCTATACCCAAATCTACACAAAATAGGGCCTTGCACTAAAAAAAAGAAAATAAAATTTTACTCTATAATAATTTTAAAGTAAAATTTAAAAATAATTTACTCAGTGGCTCACACTTATGATCACAACTACTCAGGAGGCTGAGGCAGGAAGATCACCTGAGCCCAGAAGTTCACATTCGGCCTGGGCAACATGGTAAGACTCCATCTCTAAAAATAATAATAATAAATAAATATAAGTAAATAAAAGGAAGATGGATTTTCTGGTGCAAAAATAGGAACTGCAAGAATTCAGAAAGAAGAGATGGAAGCAAGCAAGGACTGACCATAAAAAGCAGTATCAAGGCTCCGCTCACCTCATAGAGAGGCACATTGCATCGGGGACAAGGCAAAAAGTACCAGGTCAGCTGAGCACTGAGAGGACCACAGAGTGACAGAAATGATCTTAAAAAATAAAAAGCGCTTCCAGATAGAGAAAAATAAGTTGAAGGAACAATTTCGAGGAACTTTACTATGGGGCTGTTGATAAACTCAGATCTGCAAGAGATGGGACCAGAGGAGTCTGGCTCCTAGTTAAAATCCTATGTGTGATTTTTTTCAGGCCTGATTACAGGCAGTTACAAAGGCTTTACCTGGCAGGCCTCATGGGGGGAAAACTGCCCTCTCCACACCAGATGTGGTACACAACCAGTGCACTGCAGACTCTGAAGGGGGTTGCAGGCAAGGTCTCAGGTCCCCCTGGCCTGTCATGCCCTTTCACATACTGTCTTCACCTGGTACCTTAGTCCCTAGTCAGGCACCCATGCTGAGACCTTCTTAAGGGGAAGGAGGGAGAAACCATGAAGACACTTCTCTCCACTCTGACTCAGCACCCAGCACTTTTCCAATCAAAACCCCTCCACCTCAGGATCCATGAAACTGGTGGAGCCTTTTGATCTACAGAGAGACAACCCCCATGTGTGAGCTGACTGACCTGACCCTCACTGGTGCACCATTTTGTGGGAAGAAATGGAACAAGTAAGTGGTCTGATAGTTTTCTCCAGTGTTAGCTTCTTGCTTTTACCATTGCGGTGAGAAAAGGCTGAACTCTTTCATGTTTGGCTTGTTGCTTTAATCAGCTACTCTGCCACCTGAAAGCTCAGCTCTCTCTAACCTGGCTCAACTGAGCACCTAAGAGGACACAGGAAATAAGAGAAGGTTGCCAGCCCCCAGGAGAAGGATGCTATTACCCAAATGCGTGGCAGGGCCTCCAGAATCAGCAGAAGAATCCCAATGCTGGGCAAAGCAAATAGACAGCAACCATGGCTGGAGCCAAGGACATGCTGCTCTTTTTCTAAGAATACACAGTGTTTCTGTACTCACAGGCTTTGTGAGTGGGAAGATCTGGAAACACCCCAGGCGCCAGGGCAGATCCTTCAGCAAATAATGGAGATACTGAGCACAGAAAAAAAACTATGAAAAAATTATATTAATGAATTACTATAATCATTTACATTAGCATAGCACTTTATTTTTATATAGAGTATACAACCCATCAACTTACTCAATTCTCATAAAATCATTTGATATTATTGTTACCAAGATTTTAAAAGTAAGGAAATTGAGGAATCAGAGGGAAAAAAAGATATGAGGGCTTGTTCAAGGTGATAAACCTCCTGATTACTGAAGTTCAAAATGAAACCAGGCCTTGGAATTTTTTTTTTTCCAATTTAGCAAGTTTTGAGTCTTCTAGATTAGAACAGAAGCCACATTCAGGACACATGGAGTCTCAGGGCAGAAATGTACTTGCCTGTTCACTATCTTCTCCCACTCTTAAAGATCAGAAAAAATGAAGATCTTGACTTCTGGGAACACAGGAGATAGGTGATGCTTTTTCTTTATCTCTATCTTTTTTTTTATTTTATTGCTTAGTAATTATCATAACATATTAATGTTATTTTAATGAGTTTTTACAAATTGTTTTTGTAATGATATTTCTGTCCAATGTTAAACTGTTAATGCTTTAATCTATATGAACTAATAAAATACAAGCCTATAGTTTTGAATAGTTTTATAGAGAAATATGGTAAGGTCACACATTCGATTTCTCAAGTTATAATATTTCCCAAGTTTAGATATTTGAAAGGATTCACCAAACTCCATGGAGAATATTAAGACATCTAAAGGCAAAGAATATGGTACAACAAGAGAAAGAAAATGCAGACAAGTGTTGGAATCTGAAAGATAATCACAAAAGCTCCCAGGGTTCTTATTTATGCACAGAGGCACTCTGTTTCCAGATGAGCCACTGAGATTTGTGCAAGAAATACTGACTTCAGTAAAGCTCAAAACAAGTTCCAGCAAGGCCATTATGCCCCACTGGTCACATAGTCAAGCCAGCTTATGCCAATTACAAATCATCAACAAACAAACCAACCTGGAGAGTTTCCAACATCATAAACCCCACCACCTTCATGTTGACCAAGAGTCAAAGGCAGACATCCAGGAGCTTCCAGAGATAAAGATATAGTTTTTCCACTCTCACATTTCAACAAATTTAAAAGAGTAGAAATCACAAAATATCTGCTCTTAGATCACAAGAGAGTTATAGATTAACATTAAAACTATGGACTCTGGGTGGTAATGATGTATCAATATGTTCATCAATTATAACAAATGTGCCATTCTGGAGGAGGATGTTGATAGGAGAGAGGCTATCATGTGTGGGAGTAGGTTATATATATATATTTTTTTTTTTTTTTTAAAGCCTCTGGTAACTTCCAATCAATTTTGCACAAACCTAAAACTGCTCTAATATTTCTTTAAAGCCATATAATGGGGAAAATATTTGCAACTAATGTAACAAAAGGAGTCTTTCTCTTAAAATATGTAAATAATTTCTATAATCTATAAGAAAAAACTGAACAGATAGAAAAACTTTTTAAAGGCTTAAGTAGGCGCATCATACATACACGCACACACACACACTATCTAAATGCCCTGCAAACATTTGGAAATGTGCTCAATCTCACTACTAATCAGGAAAATCACCCTTCTAGAATAATGACACCAATGAGTAGACCCAGTCTTAGAAACAAGAATTCGCCTAGTTTTGACCAGAAAGAGTCATGCAGAATGGACACCAGGGTTCTGAGAAGAAGGCAAGAGAGAAAATGAAGAGGAGAAGAAGCAGCAGCTTCCAGACCAACATGTGAAATACATTTTACATCAACCGAAGGGGACTCAATGGGAAAAGTCAATACGTTTCAATATGCTTTGGTTCCCTAATATGGTTTGTCATTAGACATCAGATAAACGAATTTCTTCTGGAAATGGACAATATGGCCAGATGGGCATTCCATGCCATATTGAGTTGAAGAAAACTGTGTGAAATTGAAAGCTTTATTTATTACTGTATCCTGTAATTTACTTTATATTTTTTATTTTACCTTCCCTATGATGGGAAAGTTGTCTTAAAGAATGGAGATGTAAAATAATAAAATTCTGGAGGTGAAGAACAAATTAGTAGTCACCAGAAGTGAGGGATGGTAGAAAGGGCAGGGGGAGATTATTGTGACGTTGGAAATATTCTCTTGGCTGTGGTGGTGGTTATATGAGTCCATACGTGTGAAGAAATGCCACAGCACTACACATGTTGCACAAATGTCCATTTCCTAGTTTTGATATTCAACTAAAATTATTTAAGATATAACCATTGGAGGAAACCGAATGAAGGGTCCATAGCCTCTCTCTGCACTATCTTTGCAACTTCCTGTGGATCTATATAGATTTCAAAGTAAGAAATTTTTAAAAATAAAAAAAGAAGATGTAAATTGTATGATACTTAAAATAAGTGCTGCAGGATTTCTGGAACTGTAAGCCATTGTGAACCTCTAGAAAGGCAGAAAGTCTGAGTCACAATTCTGTCATAAACCTAGGAGGGCCAAAGAAATACAGTGAAATCTGAACAGACCACTGAGGGCCACAAAGTAGTGGGGACAACCATTACTCTCCTCATTCTTCCCTTACCCAACCTGACCCCAACTACCATGTGCCCTCACTTCACTTGGCCTGATGTGTACCTTGCAACCTGTCAAGAGGATGCCAAGACCTACGGGCATTTTCTCTGACATCACGAATGTCCTGCTTTGGCAGGGTAAGAGAAGGGTAAGGGACAGAATTTTTCTAAACTAATCATGAATTCTGTGGACGTAGTGGCTACCTAAGATCATGTGAGGTCTTGGTGGCAAGCTTCCCACTGCTCTAAGCCCTGAGCTACAGTTGTCACTTTGAAGAGTTTGAGAGACAGAAGAGTAAATAAGCAAACAACATGAAATGTCTGCTTTTTTTGTAAGGGCCTGTAGCCTATTTTCCAGTCCAATGTGCACTCACTACGTGGCCCAGAGATCAGCTTTCTTTATACTACTCTTCAACATTGCTACAACCTTCCCTGATCCTTAAAATTCTTATCTCTCAATACTGGCTACAGAGGGGGGCACCATATTTTTTTACATATTACACATAAACACTTTGTTTCATAAAATTGGGATCACAATTTCATATTTTAGTAACACATTTCATAGAACTAGGATCAAGGTTAGGTGATACAAAAAAAGGTTACAAGTGATTATTATCTCTAGGAGGTTTTTTAGTTGTTTTTTTTTTTGCGGGGGGCACTATATTGTTATCTTCCTTCCTCCCTTCCTTCATTCATTTATTGGCTTTCCCATAAAAAGTACATGCAGATCCTCAAGCGGAGGGAAGGGTTTCCAGTCTCAGCCCTCTTGGGCAGTATAATTGCTTGTTGTCAAGGATGTCCTGTGCATTGTAGCTGGCTCCCTGACCTCTACCCACTAGTTGCCAGTAGCACTGCCTTCACCACCAAATTGTAACAACAAAAACTGTCTCCAGACATTGCCAGATGTTCCTGGGAAGGCAAGATTATACCTAGCTGAGAACCACTGGTCTAAGGATTTTTCTGGGAAAATATACCCTGATAAACTCAATGAAAAAAAAAGAAAGGAAGTAAAAGTTTCCAAAACCATACTCTTCAAAAATACTTTCTTTTAAAAAATCTATTAGGATATTTATATCAGGAACTCCTAATAAGTAAAATTTTAACAACCCTATGAATCTTGTCCATTCTTCATACTGTAAATCTTTTCCCATGCCCCAAGGAGGTCATATTCCTCCAGGCTCTGAGAAAGCTCCTTTTCAAATTGGAACTTACCGTTAAACTCTTCCATCCATTCTAATCATTGATTTTCTTATCTCTCCTCCCATTCAGATTTTGTGCTCATGTTGCACTAACTCTTTTTTCTTAAACCACAGCACAAAGTACCATCTAAATACATCAATAAATTTAGGAGGGAGGAAGAAGAAATTGAAACCGGAAGAAGAAAGAAAAGAGAGAGAAGTAGGAAGAAAAAAGACAAAAAAGGATTATAAATTCCCTAGATTACTACAGTTTCAGGTAAGCTGCTGATATCTAAAGAAAATTCTGTATGATTAATTTCCTACCACATTAAGGTAGGTAATTCATGAACACACACACACACATACACACACACACACATACACACACACCCATATTTCAGAGAATTAAACCTCTCCCTTACATGCCAACAATTTCATTACTAAAAGCTCAGCCAAAACCCTGAATCTATATGAGGAAAAAAAAGCCTTGTCGAAATTTATTTCATTGCATAGCCATTTTGAATGCTACACAATATAGTAGAATATTTTGTAAAGCATAGCTATGACATTTTTAGCTATTAAAACTGACCATGTTTTTGAACTGTGACCAAACATAAATATTCATATCTGTAGAGATATACACAAAGACGCTCACACTGACACATGGGTATACGCAGAACAAGTTCCACCTTGCTCCTCCCATTAGTCACAAGTGGCCAAATCAGGAATGGGAGGAAAGGGTGGGTATGTAAGCATCTTCCACCAAAAAAAAAAAAAAATCACGATAGAGAAGGTATAATACATATACTTTAGATAATCGTACTGTTTAACTCTGAGAAACAGAATTTACAATAATTTTTCAGATCAGAAATTATAATATAACTTTTCATTAATAAGAAATCAACATAGAACTGTTATTTATATAAAAGGCTTTATTAGGGCAACATATTTCAAATGATAGTTCATGCAGAGAAATGATATTATGAGAAATTGCAGAGATAAAATGTAAGATTTTAGTGCCACCTAAACTCTGTCTTCAGCTCCCTATGCCTTCAAAGCAAAGGTATGGAATTGGGAAGGACACCCTACAGAGAAGGCACTGTTCTTGCTTAAAAGCAAGACACTAAAATTAGACCCTCCTCTTTGGTAACTCAAAGTAAGAGCAGATAAAAGCAAAATTAAAAACATGAGAGAATGAATCAGGCAAACAACCTTGATTTCGTAACTCTATAAGCGATAGTCAGATAATGGCACAAGACTGACATGACAGGCTTCGTCCAAAAGTCTATTCATCTCAGCTCTTCAAGAGCAGGGATCGTGTGCTATTTAAATAGTCTTTGTAGTTACAGTACTTAGTTCAATGTCTGACATGTAGTACATTTTAAAAAATATTTGGCCAATAGAAAAGCAAATTCGATAAATGAAAGAATAAACGAGCAAGTAGGTGAATGAAGTCCTCAGGGAGCTCAGACAGGGATCCATTTAATGCCACACGGGACACATTCTGGTAGTGGAAGGGTGTCCCTTTAAAGCTCTAAATAAGAGGACAGGCACAGTGGCTCACGCCTGTATTCCCAGCAGGGTTGAGAGGCCAAGGTGGGAGGACTCCTTGAGCCCAGGAGTTAGAGACAGCCCAGACAACATAGCAAGACCTCATCTCTCCAAAAAAATCAAAAGATTAGCCAACTGTGGTGGTGCGCACCTGTCGTCTCAACTACTTGGGAGGTTGAAGCAGGAGGATCATCTGAGCCCAGGAGGTTGAGGCTGCGGTGAGCCATGATCATGCCACTGCACTCCAGCGTAGGCAACAGAGTGAGACCTCAGCTCAAAAAAAAAGAACTCTGAGTGTGTAATAGGTATGTTTTAAAAGTAAGATTATTAACAATATAACTAGGACTATTCTGATACACTTCAGGATATACATCCACAAAATATAAAGTGGAAATTATGACTAGATGACTTACCTATTCATCAGGACCCTTAATGACACAGTTATCTGAAACTCTCTGTTTCTTGTCTGCCTCTCCATTTGAAAGGTAAATTCCATGAGTGTAAGAACTTTTTTCACTTTGTCTTGCTCATAGTTGTAGAACCCCGGCTTAGAACAGTGTCCAGAATCTGTTAGGTGCTTAATGGAAATTAAAGGCATCAGAAATAGAATGTTGCTGTAACGGAGTATTGATGTCAGCCCTGCTATCAACAGGTTAAAACTGGACACCTTATGAAAAATGCTGGGGCTTAGTTTGATCAATTGAAAGAATTTAATAAAACCTGCCCTGTCAAACTCACAGGGTTTTTTTTTTTCCTAACAAGCAAAAAAGGCAACGAGTATACAAAGTCTCTGAAAATATTCTACATTCCAGGGTTCCAAAAGTATGTAACAAAGGTGGAACAGTATTTTGGAAATAACACAGCAGTGGGCACAAAAAACACAAGTGGGAATTATCCTAAAAATGGATTCAAAGGGGGAAAATAATTGAATATATAAAAGTGATTATTGCTATAGTGCTTAAAATAGTCATAACCTGCAAATAACCCAAATGTCCCACAAGAAAGTGAAATTTTTTTTTTTTTAGTTGGAGTCTCACTCCGTCGCCCAGGCTGGAGTGCAGTGGCACAGTCACAGCCACCATAGCCTCGAACTGCTGGGCTCCAGCAATCCTTCCGCCTCAGCCTACCAAGGAGCCAGAACTATAGGTGCATGCCACTACGCCCAGATAATTTTTTGATTTATTGTAGAAATGAGGTCTCGCCAAGTTGCCCAGGCTGTTCTTGAACCCGTGGACTCAGGCAATCCTCTCACCTCAGCCTCTCAAAGTGCTGGGATTACAGGCTTAAGTCCCCACGCCAGGCCAACAAAGTGGATTTAACAAAACATTAAATTATTTTATACTCATGAAAGTAAAATTTAAAATAACAATGAAAAGCAAATAATGTGGGAAAATATTGAAGGTCAAATTAATTGGTAAGAAACATAAATTCTATCTGGTCAACACACAATTAATACAACTATGTAAAATAAGCATGCATGATAAAGGTTGTCTAAAATGAACGTAATTGTGTATCAGCCAAGGTCATTTTTGCAAGCTAGCCTTGTCTAAGGCTCATTTAAACAGAAAAGGAACTTAACATAGACCATCAGCTTGTTTCTGAAATCATTAGAAAGGCTGGAGAAGCCAATTAAGCTTCCAGTTAACACTGCCATTCACTCTGCCACAGGACTGGTCTGATGAGAAAACCAGCCCTGGGTGCTGCCAACCACCGGCTGCTAAGAATTTGATTAACAGCAACAGTAATAGGTACTTCTGTGTCAAAATTCAGCCTTGCAGTCACTGCTCTCCTTTTAACCTGTGTGCATCTGCAAGCAACATATGTCAGCAAAACGAAGGCTGTTTTCATGTACTGCTCAACTCCAGGCGACGGTCTTGTGGAAGTTCCTAAAATTAGCAGAGCTAGTTCACAAGCCTGTGCTCTGGTTGCAGGAAAAGCGGAGAAATTGCAGTACAATTTTGTTGCTGGAAAATGATACACAGCATCCCATTTAATTCTCATAAAGAGAGCAGACATTATTATTATCTATATTTTTCAAAGGGAGATATTAAGATATATCGATGTGATAAATTATAGATTATTTGGGGTTTGCTTTTTGGGGCCATCCACAAATGACATTGTTTTCTTTCTTCCTTTCCAACTATTTAACCCTTCATTTCCTTTTCTTATTTTAATATACAGGCTAGAAAATCTAGTACAAATGCTGAATAAAAGTAGTGACAACAGCATTCTCTGAATTATTCCTGACTTAAGACAAATGCACTCAGTAATTTGTAGTTGAATAGGATGTTTCCTATAGGTTTTTGCAAATGACCTTAGTTTTTCATGTGAAGAAAGTTCCCTTTAATTCCTTGTTTCCTAAGATTTTAATAATGAATGGAAGATGAGTGCCACCGGTGCTATTTCTGCATTTACTTATATAATCATGTTTTCTCTTTTAATCTCATGATACAATAAATAACAATAACAGACTTCTTAAAATAGATTTTCCTTTTTTTTTTTTTTTTTTGAGTTGAAGTCTCACTGTTGCCCAGACTGGAATGCAGTGGCCACTCTCGGCCACCGCAGCCTCGACCTGCTGGGCTCCGGAGATCCTTCCGCCTCAGCCTTCCAAGTAGCTGGAACTACAGGCACGCGCTACCACACCCGGCTGATTTTTTGATTTATTGTAAAGATGAGGTCTCGCCAAGTTGGCCAGGCGGGTCTCGAACCCGCGGACTCAGGCAATCCATTCACCTCAGCCTCCCAAAGGCGCGGGATTACAGGCTGAGCCACCGAGCCCGGCTTAGCTTTTCTTTTCAGGCAGAAATACAGCTTTTCTGATGCAGTGTCTTCTCTTTACAGATAGTTGGATTCACTTTTCTACTAATTTGACTAAGATTTGTGTGTCTATTCACAAATACTATCAGCCTGTAATATATCACGCTTATATTTTCCTTAAAAGATTTTAAGGAAACCAAAATGGTGGAGTAGAAGCAATCTGCCTTTGCTCTTCCCTGCCAAAAACAAATATCCAGCATCAATTTATCACCAGCAATATTCCAGAACTCAAATCCGAGGCTGAGCCCATTCTTGGGGCCACAGAGAGGCAGAAAAACTCTGAGCGTGTTGTATGAGAAACAAACTCATCTATCTGCAATGCCCTTTCCCCAATCTGCCAGACATGGCAGGTGGAAAATTCCCCCTCAGACTCATGGTTTCCTCGCTTTAAAATGTGAGATTGAGGTGGACAGCCGGCTTCTCCGCTGTCATGGGTTCCCTTGCAGGAAAACCATTTCTGCTCCAACTTTTGGAAGCCTCACAAGTGCCTGTGGGGAGAAAAATCCCTGGGACAGCTTGAGACAGAGGAATGGTGAAATTAATACTTCCAGCCTTTATCTAAGCCAAAGGAGATGCCAAATTAGAGTGGTTGTTCAGCATCACCACTCTGTAAGAAGCACATTCCATAGGTCTTCTGGGCACGATTCTTAGCCAACCTTCCCACACAGTTGAGTATCCCCTTTAAAGACTTCCCCATTCAGGATAGGCAGTGTGCCAAACGTCTGCAAAAGTCCTAGGCAAACCTGGGTTTAAGGCGCCATCTAGTGTCAAAAAGAAGGCAGCAATTTAAGATAAAGGGTAGTCACAGGCAACTGAAAAGTACCTTTTAGCAAGCAAACTCTAGAAAGACCAAAACAAGTCAAACAGTGAAGACTGGAATAAATAATGAATCCTTACATGCAAAGCCATAGATGTATATCCACAAGAAATAACTACAAACGGGGACCCTGACCTCCCCAAACAAAGCAATGAGTCAGTGACCAACCCCAACAAGACAGCAATGTATGAACTCTCAAATCAAGAATTCAAAATAGCAGTTCTAAGGAAACTCAGTAAATTCCAAGATAACACAGAAAGGCAATTCAGAAATCTATCAGATAAATTTAACAAAAAAATTCAAATAATAAAAAAACTTAACAGAAATCCTGCAACTGAGAAATACATTTGCTAAACTGAAAAATGCATCAAAGTCTCTCAACAGCAGAGTGGATCAAACAGGAGAAAAAAAATCAGTGAACTCAAACAAAGGCTATTGCAAAATACATAGTCAAAGGAGAAAAAAGGAAACAGAATGAAAAGGAATGAAGAATGCCTATAAGATATAGAAAATACCCTTAAAAAGCAAATCCAAGAGACATTGCTATTCAAGAGGGAGTTGAGAAAAAGCAAGAGGTAGAAAGCTTATTCAAAGATATAATAACAGAAAACTCTCTAAACCTAAAGAAAGAGATAAATATTCAGATACAGGAAGGTCAGAGATCAACAAACAGATTCAGCCTAAATAAGATTACCCCAAAGCATATAATTATCAAACTCTCAAAGGTCAAGGACAATGAGAGGATTCTAAAAGCAGCAAGAGAAAAGAAGCAAATAGCATATAAAAGAGCTCTGATTCATCTGGCAACAGATTTCTCAGCAGAAAACAGGAGGAGATGTGATGACATGGTCAAGGTGCTGAGGAAGAAAAATTGTCAACCAAGAATACTGCGCCCATAAAAGCTTTCTTTCAAATAAAAAAGGAGAGAGAAAGTTTTCCCTAGACAAACAAAATCTGGCTGAGGGAATTTATCACACTACACCTGTCTCACAAGAAATGCCAAAGGGAGTTCTTCAGTCTGAAAGAAAAGAATTCTGACATGCACAAACATTTGAAGGCATAAAACTGACTGGTAAAAGTAAGTACACAGACAAATTAAGAATACTCTAATACTGTCAGTGTGGTGTATAATCCACTCATGTCTCTAGTATGAAGACTAAAAGACAAATCTATCAATAATAATAATAACAGCAACCTGTTAAGAGAGAGGTGATTTTTTAAAAAGACATAAATTGAGACAACACAAAGTTTAAAATGGGTAAAGTTAAAGTACAGAATTCCTGGCTTTTTTCTTTTCTTTTCTTTTCTTTTTCTACAATCAAAGTTAAGCTGTCATCTGTTTAAAATAACTTTTTATATTTACATGATAATTTGGCAAGCCTCATAGTAACTATAAAACAAAAGCCTATAATAGATACACTAAAAATAGAAAGCAACAAATTAAAACCTTCCACCAGTGGGAAAAAATCACTTAACCTCAAAGGAAGACAATTCAAAAGGAAAAAAGGAGTTACAAAAACAGAAAACAAATAACAAAATGGCAGCAGTAAGTCCTTACGTATCAATAGTAACATTGAACTTAAATGGACTAAATATTCCAATTAAAAGACATAAGGTGACTTAATGTATTTTTTTTAAGATTACAACTATATGCTGACTAAAATAAACTCATTTTACCTATAGCGACACCCACAGACTGAAAGTTAAGGAATGGAAAAAGATATGCCATAAAAATGGAATCCAAAAATGAGCAGGAGTAGCCATACTTGTGTCAGACAAAACAAACTGTAAGTCAAAGACTATACGAAGAAAAACTAAGATCACTACATAATAATAAAGGGGTCAATTCAGCAAGAGAATAAAACAACTGCAAAATGTATGCACCTAACACTAGAGCACGTAAATATACAAAGCAAAGATTAATAGATCTAACAGTACAGATAGACTGCAATATAATAGTCATAGGGAACTTTAACACTCCTGTCTCAGTAATGGGCAGATCATCCAGACAGAAATCAACAAAGAAACATCAGAGTTAAACTACACCCTAGACCAAATGGCCCTAACTGACAATTATAGAACAGTTCATTCAAATGCTGCAGAATACGCATTCTTTTCATCAGCACATGGAATATTCTCTAAGATAGATTATATATTAGGCCATAAAACAAGTATCAACAAATTTTTAAAAGTCAAAATTATATCGAATATCGTTTCTGACCACAATGGAATACAACTAGAAATTAATAACAAAAGAAACTTTGGTAACTATACAAGCACATGGAAATTAAACAACATGCTCCCGAATAATAAATAGATCAATGATGAAATTAAGAAGAAAATTTAAAATTTTTGACACAAAAGAAATGGAAATACAATATATCAAACTCTTTGGAATACAGCATAAATAGTATTAAAAGGAAAGTTTATAGTAATAAATATCTATATCAAAAAAGTAGAAAGACTTCATGTAAGCAACCTAATGATACACCTTAGAAAACTAGAAAAGCAAAAGAAAATTAAGCCTAAAATTAATATAACAAAATAATTAATAAAGATAAAAGCAACCGGGCTCGGTGGCTCAGCCTGTAATCCCGTGCCTTTGGGAGGCTGAGGTGAGTGGATTGCCTGAGCCCGCGGGTTTGAGACCCGCCTGGGCAAGCGAGACCTCATCTCTACAATAAATCAAAAAATCAGCCGGGCATGGTAGCGTGCGCCTGTAGTTCCAGCTACTTGGAAGGCTGAGGCGGAAGGATAGCCGGAGCCCAGCAGGTCG
>CAUYQG010262577.1:0-11899 GCA_963574415.1 Tarsius wallacei
TCCTAGCAAACCGGATCCAACAACATATCTCAAAAATCATCCATCATGACCAAGTAGGCTTCATCCCTGGGATGCAAGGCTGGTTCAACATTCGTAAAACCATAAACGTAATTAAATACATCAACAAATGCCAGAACAAAAGCTTCTTGACTTTTAAATTGACAATTAGGAATAACTTTTTGAAAAAGAGAAGAAAAACTGAATTCATACTATTTTGCGTTTTAAATTAACCCCTTTGATTATATACAAGGAGGAACCCCCCCAAAAAAAACCCAGAATTTATTTACTAAAAATTGTGTATTCTTGCATGTTTAAGCTCTTTAGTCACCTTTAAAATACTCTCAGTTGGATGCAATATACCTATCAAGACACTTTCCACTGCTCAAAACGGTTTTTGAACTTATCAATTTTCATACCTTTTAGTGCTTCTGCCGCTTTGTTTCACCTCTTTCACCTTTGAGGACTTTTTTCAACTAGGGAAACAAAACAAAGTCCTAGGCAAGATCAGGTGAATAGGGAGGGTGGAAAATGGGGGTCATGCTATTTTTGGTCAAAAACTGCTGAACACAGCGTGGTGTGTTGTGAGGAGGTGTGCTTGTAAATCACCCATCTTGAAATGGGCAAACATGTTGAAAGAATCTTAAAAAAAAAAAAAACACAAAACTCATGCCAGTACGTTCTTAGAACACTTACCTAAGGTAAGCCTGTACTACAAGAAGCCTGCCATTCCAAAAAAATAGTTCTGGTTTTTTTCGGGGGCGGTCCCCCCTTGTATTTCCTGTCTTTCATATCGAAAATCACAATTCCTAACATTCTTAGCAATTGCATGTTTGCTTCATCATGTAACAAATAGTTTTAAAATAATTACACTGACGGCATTCCTTAATATAAGATTATTAAATTAAAATTGACTTATTGCAGCTTTATTTTCCTTAAAATATTTTTCTCTTTTTAAATAGTTTTTTTAAAAAGTATTTATTCTAAAGTTACTTGAAGTAATTCTCTTTTATTGTCTGTGTGGTCATGTCACCTACTTTATAATGTTTTTTGGGTATTTAAGTCGTTTACAATTCTTAAGTGGACAATAAATAACAAGGAATATTTCAGAGAAGTCTTGTTATCTCTTTATTCTGTTTTTTTCTTTCTATTTAGATAGTAATTTTATTAGTTTTTGGCTTACCTTTCCTGTATTTTTTTTTTCTCTTAACAGTAGATCAGTAAAAGTTGGAGAGTACTCTGTATTCATAAACTATACTATTTTAATTTTGGAAAAGACTTTTAAAGAATGTAATTTTTTTTTTTTTACTATCAAAGAATTATCATATCCTTTTGTTTGTACCAGTTTATCTTACTTGCACATAAAGTAAAAGATTTGAAATAAAGGGATTTTAATGAGCTGAATGAATAAACATTCATTATTGCTGTTCACTTATATAGGATAGCATTAGCTCTTTTGAAGCTTCAAACCAAATTCTTAGGTATATAGGAAATAAAGATATTTGGTGCCAGTAGAACACTTAATATTCATGTTTTATGTTCAATTTCTCAAGACAATATTGTTTCTTTTTTCTTTTATTAAGCTTCAAGTGGAAATAAAGAAATCATTTCACATATTAGTCAACATGGAGGAAAATGGCCTTACTGGTTTAAAAAAATGGGTGAGTTCTTATTCTTAATGTTAAAAAAATACGTCAGTATTATGTTGACTTGATTTTTAATTTCTTCTTAATTTATCTAGAAAATATTCAAAAGTTGGGGAATTATACATTGAAATTGCAAGTTGTATTGAATGAAAGTAGTGCAGACACTTACGCAGGAAGACCACTACCATCTAAAGCAATTAAATTTTCTGTCAAAGGTAAGCAAAACAGTAATATATAATTGTATGCTAAAAATGGCATTTTAAATCAAGAGGGGAAGAGAGATAATTCAGTAAAAGGTATTTGAACAGTTGGGTTAACCACCTTAGTTTTTAAATGGCTTTATAACTCTACTTGATAATCTTTTCCTTCTGAATTTTGAGGACATTGTTTTCTACCTTTTGTTGTTGCTGATAAGTCTAAAGCTGTCCTGATTCCTGGCCCTTTGTATATGACCCCTGTCCCCCAAATCAGTCCTCTTCCCTAATCCCCAGGTGTGTGGGGGATCTTTTCCCCCAGTTTCTGAAATTTTAAATTGTATGAGTTGATGTGGGTCTGTTTTCATTCATCACCTAACTGTATATCTCATATGCCCTTTCGGTCTGGAAACTCCTATTTTATTTTCTAGGATTTTTTTCTTGGATAACTTTGATATTCTACTCTGTTCTTTTTCTCTAAAACATCTGTTATTAAGATGTTAGATTTCCTGACTGGTATACTACTTTTGTTTCTTCTACTTTCTACCTCTTGATTTTATTTTTCACTTTGTTGGAGATTTCCTTAACTTGATATTCTGCACTTTCTATTGAGTTTTCTCTTTTTCCTATCATTTTTAGTTTCTAAAATATTTTTTTAAATTCCTTTTTTAGAAGCATTGTTTTCCCACTTTATGAGTTTAGTATCTTTAATTTTCTGAGGATATTAATAATAGCGGGGGTTTCTCTTGACACATTTTTCCTTACAGTCTGTTTCTTCCATGTTCTTTTATTTTCTTCTTGCTCTGAGTCTTTCATTTTAGATATACTCTTACATGACTAGCAGTATGCTGACATTTAAAAATAGAATGCTTGAAAACTTGTATTTTATTGGGGCAAATTATGAAGATTTTAGGTCTTCTCTCTTTGACTATTCAGATTTCCCAGAGTGGAACCTTCCAGTAAGTTGCTAGGAGGTTAAAGAACTGGCTACCAGCATTTCAGGAGTCAAGACTGTTGGACAAGAGGTTGGGATGAAGGGGCTCACATCTTTTTCTTTTTTCTTTCTTCCTATTCATCAAGAAGCAAGTCATAATATGTAATCTTTCACTTGATTTTTCTGTTTCAATAAACTGTGACACTTTTAGTAGTCCGTGTCCCTCACTTCTTAGACCTCTCCTTTCTCTGGAAAAGAATTCTTCCGTCTTTGCTGGGGCTGAAGAGGGATACACTGAAGGATGGGGATCTGGGGACGTGCTCCTTAAACAGACTTAATTCCTGTCACTTTTGAGTGTCTTATAATGTGAATCAAATTGAGTCTGTGGTTAATAGCTGTTTGAAGATTTGGTGTTCTTGGGTCTTTCTGCTAAGTCAGTTATACTTGTCCGTGTGTTCTTTGGTGTTCCAATTCTATTGTCTTTTTTCTTGATTGCTGTTTCCTGATTGTTGTAGGATTTCAGGTCTCCTAAAATAATCTCTAGTGTTGTTGTTATGGGGTTTCTGTAGAGAACAGATCTAGGAACCTGTGATTACCTTGCCTTTAATTGGAAGGATCACCTTGGAGACTTAAAAAAAAAAATTGGGGGAGACTTAATTACATGTAAATCTGCGTGTCCTTTTAATAACTGTGGAACATTTCATAGTATGGATTTTCTATTGTTTAACCAGTTTCCTGTTAATACACCATTTATGTTGCTTCCAGTTTTACAAACCGTATTGCTATATGGAAAACCAAAATTGGCCGGGCTTGGTGGCTCAGCCTGTAATCCCAACACTTTGGGAGGCCAAGGCAAGTAGATTGCCTGAGCCCACGGGTTTGAGACCAGCCTGGGCAACTTCGTGAGACCTTGTCTCTATAATAAATAAAAAATTAGCTGGGCACAGTAGCGTGCTCCTGTAGTTCCAGCTACTTAGAAGGCTGAGGTAGAAGGACTGCCAGAGCCCAGCATGTCGACGCTGGGGTGGCTGTGAGCGTGCCATTGCACTCCAGGCTGGGCAACAGTGAGACTCCAACTCAGGACAAAACAAAACAAAATTGTGCTGCTTTGTGTACGTGTGCTAGAATCTGTCTAGGGTGGATACCAAAAAGTAGAATTTCTAAAAGGCTATGCCATGGTACCTTCACCAGCAGAATATGAGAGTTCCGATTTTCCTTATGCTTATTCCTGGCTGAACTATATATTTATTAAGCATAGTTAGTAGTTAAACTCTTTCTCTGATTTTTAGGTTATGTACCTATTCTAACCTTTGTTGTACATTGTACGTAATCTGTGAAGGCCTGTTCATTTACTGCGCCCATTTTAATAATTTAAAGCTGTGGTTCTCAAATTTGAGTTTGTATTAGAGTCACCTGAAGGGCTTATTAAAATAGCCTGCTGAGTCTCCCAGAGTTTCTGATTCAGCAGGTTTGAGGTGAGCCCTAGAATTTGCATTTCTATTAAGTTCCCAGGGGATACTGAAACTGCTAGACCAGAGACCAAACTTTGAGAACAGCTTGTTTATAGGTTTTCGTGTATTCTGAAGTTTAATCGTTTGTTACATATGTTGCAGATATTTTTTCATGTAGAGCTTTCTTATATTTAACTTCATCAGAGATAGCCTTTTATAGTTATTGAATGTTGTGTTTTGTTTTAGAAGTTCTCTCCTATAATAAGATTATAAACACATTCTTCTTAATATTCCAATAATTGCATATTTTAAAATCAGTTTATCTCTGTCTCTAGAAATTTGCTTTTATTTACTATGTGAGATAAAGATCTAACTTTATTTTCCCAGTAGATTGTCTATATAGTTTATATAATTTTTACACTAGTTTAAAATGCCATCGTTATCATAATCTAATTTCTCATATATAAATGGATTTGTTTCTGACCTCTAGTGAATTGTCTGAATAGTGAACTTGCTTTTCGTTTTCACTTTTATTTGTGTTAAAGAGGGTAAGCCAGAGAAATTTTCATTTGGTCTTCTGGATCCTCCTTTTCGTGTTGGAGTTCCATTCAATATCCCTCTGGAGTTTCAGGATGAATTTGGTCATACTAGCCAACTAGTAACTGATATTCAGCCAGTTCTTGAAGCAAGGTAAGTTGAAGAATCAATTTGCATTTGTCCTTTTATATTTACTAAGCATTCACTCTTTTCTTTTTTTAAGTTTAAATTATTTTTGTGAGGTTGTTAACTTTGATATTATCATTTAAAATGTTAGTGAATGTTATGACCTCTGGGGGATTTACTTAGCCCCAAGCTATTCTCTGTGACTATAGTGTCATATGTAAATTGCTTCACTGAATTTATTGCTGAAGTTGTTTAGGTGTTTAGGTCTTACCACATTTCCTTTTGCAGGTGTGATATAGCTCCTGACAATTCAACCTGTTAGTAATACCACTATTTATTTTGTTGTTTACTTAGAAGTTATGGACATTTAAACAGTGGTGTTACCTACTAGTAGGCTTTTAACTTGCTGATGCAATTTATTTTTTTGTTTTAAAAACCGAAGCAATGAAATATATGTTTTTCATGAAAGTTTGGGTCTGTCCTTAGAATTTGCCTTTATTTTAGCAGCCCTTAAAAGCCCTTGTATTAAGAAATAGCTCCAAGAGACTATTTTTCTTAAACATTTTGTGTTTCTGTTTCATTTTCTGACAGATTTTCTCAACCTGTACCACCTTTCCATTCAGTTTTTCCTTTCTGCTGTCACATTTTTAACTTCCACAGGTTCTTTCTGTCTCTCTGACTTTTTTTATAGATTATCTTCTTGTTTTGTGAATGTATTACTTTTTTCATTGATAAAGTGAACGTCAGTTTTGTTTTACCTATACAGATAATCTCTGTTGTCTCCAGCTTAATTGCTTTTTGCTTGTTTGTTCTTGGTTTCTTCAGATATCTGGTTATTGGTCATCTATTTGTAAATGAGTAGAGTACTGAAATGCAAATAAGAGACTGAGAGTGTGAAAAGGCTGTTGTTGCCTGTGAGCTCTACTGTAGGGTGATTCGTCTGGACCACCTTGTTGGAGGGAAATCCTGTTGTTAGTATCTGCTGTCCATGGTTCAGAAATCTTCTGTGTTAACTTTTTCAGAGAATAATCTTTCAGTCATCTGCCAGAAGTAGAGAGGGAGATCTGAGATCTAAACTTCCATCAGTCTTTTATTAAAAATAAACAAACCTGCCCTCACTTTCAGAAGACCCTGGTGCCACCAATTCTGAGCAGCAAATGGAGATTTTGTGATAGATCGTTTTCCAGTTTTTTTGTTACTATATTAAGATTCAGCTTTCTTGAGACTGCTAAGTCATTTGCCACTTGTCTGTTCTGTTTTCTAGCTGATAAGTTTTGTTATCCTTACCTCTTCTTCCTTTCTGCTTTTTTCTAATGTTTTCCTGTAATAATAGGAGAAATCCCTTCACTGTCATGTTGTTGTTGAGTGATGTGCAGTGTGATGCTCCATGGATTCTTTTGACTTGCCACAGGAAAGAATTTTAGAGTGAATCCAAGTATAGTTTAAGACAGAACTTATTAGAGAGAAAAAGGCATGCCTGACATGCATGGATGTTTTAAGAGAAAGAACATGCATTTGCCTTTGATAAGAAACTTTGATAAACTTTTACAGTGATAGTTATGCTAACAATGAACTAAGAGGGTGGGCTGCACGTTCCAGCCTGCAAGGTGGTCTGGTCTGGTGTCCCTGGCTGGTTAGGTGGAGGTCGTATACATGTAAGAAAGATGTCTGAATGCTTATCTTATTTTGATTTAAATTGCCTACAAGAAACCTATCTATGTGTAACCTCCTCTGAATAGCCTGCCTCAGTATTAGTGATGTTTTAAGAGAGTGTGAAAATAGATATGTATGGTTAATATACCAACTTTCTCAGGGAATTCATTTTACCTTGTATGCTACTTTACATCTTTTTTCAAATGAGCTTTACAATTTATTCAGAAAATACCTGTAAACACTTAACATTCCTCAGAAAAATTAGACATTTTCTCCATCGTGAATACTGAGAGTATAGAAAGGCTGTTGTTGCCTGTGAGCTCTGTTGTAGAATGATCTGTGTAGAGCACCTTGTTGGAATGAAAGCTTATTAGTATCTGCTATCCATAGTTCTACTTTTTCCCCCTTTCTTTACCTTTGGTAGAGTAAAATGTTACCACTGTAAAGATCTACAGTTGGTCAAAGCTGATGGAATTAGCTTTAGAATCAGTTTTAGGAATCATTGCTCGTGACAGTAGGTTAGGGGAATCTCAGTATATAGTCTAACAGATTACATCATCACAAGGCTGTCTTCAGTTATTTGGACTTCATCTAAAATTGATGTTCAGTTTAATAATAGGTGCCAAAAATGCCACTGGTGAAAGACTTGAAAGAATCCATGACAAAAGCTGAGGGCATCTGTAAAACTGGACTGTTGGGGTATTTCCTTTTCTTAGACCTGTATACTTGGTCTAACATTGGATTAGGTACTAGCTTGGATATTTACTAACTTAATATATGCATTTTTGATTTTGCATGATATTTATTGTATCATTTTCAGTGTTTATCCCATTGGTATCACTTATTAATACTTGTTGGATCAGTTTCTTTGTTAAAGAAATTTGGGAATTTGCTTCTGTCTAGTTATTTCTTCCTACTTAAAAAAATGTTATTAGAAAAACAAACATGTCCGTGGCACATAAGAAAACATAAACACATTTGCAGCTTATTTGTAGGTAATTGAGAGGATGTTAAAAAAATAATTTATTTTTTTCAGTGGTTTATCTTTACATTACGAAGAAATAACCAAAGGGCCAAATTGTATAATTCGAGGTGTGACAGCTAAAGGCTCTGTAAACTCTTGTCAAGGCAAGGTAGGCATTATATATAAACCTTATAATATCTATTAAGTATTTATTTCTTACATGGTAAAAATGAAATTGGAAATTTAAAATGGGATGATCAGCCTGGTGTGGTGGTTCATGCCTCTAATCCAAGCACTTTGGGGAGACTTAGGCAAGAGGATCGCTTGAGGCCAGGAGTTTGAGACTAGCCTGGGCAACAAATATAGCAAGAGACTCTATCTCTACAAAAGAAAAGTTTTTAAAATTAGCCAAATGTGGTGGTCCACACCTGTAACTCCAGCTACTCAGGAAGCTGAAGTGGGAGGACAAACTGCTTGAGCTTAGGAAGTTGAGTCTGCAATGAGTTATGATCACATAACTGCACTCCAGATTGGGCAACAGAGCGAGACCCTGTCTCTAAAAAAAAAAAAAAAGAAAAGAAAGAAAGAAATGACCTATTTGTGTAAACAAGACAATAGGAATTCACCAGCATCATGTCACCTGACTTACCAGTTACAGCTGTAAGAAAAATCAGGTGTTCACTACTGTTATTTGTTAAACATTTATTAATTAAATATTTTAAAACTGTCTTCATCATCCCTACTTCAGTTTTTCAACATTCAAAGCCATGTTTTCAACACAGTTATGCAGGACTACACTGATTCTGTTTTTTCTCTCTTTTTCTGTTCTTTTTTAAAATTTGAGTTGGAGTCTCATTCACCTAGACTGGAGTGAAATGGTAGGCTCACGGCCACCATACCCTTGACCTGCTGTGCTCAGGCAATCCTTCCACCTCAGTCTTCCAAGTAACTGGAGTTACAGGAGCACACCACCACGTCTGGCTAATTTTTATTTATTGCAGAGATGAAGTCTTTGCCAAGTTGCCCAGGCTGGTCTCGAACTCTTGGGTTAAGGCAATCCTCTTACTTCTACCTCCCAAAGTGCTGGGGTTACAGGCATGAGCCCCTACTCCCAGCTTTCTTTCCATTTTTGAATATTTTTCTTGTAACAAAAATGACAGAAATCTGAAAAACTTTAACTCACATCTTTAAACATATTGCTTTGGTATTTAGATGAAGGGGAATGTTTGGCTAGGGATACGGTTAGGGAAGGAATCCTGTATGTAGTTTGTGGGTCTGTTAAAAAAAAACAACAACAACAGGGCCAGGTGTGGTGGCTCACACCTGTATTCACAGTACTTTGGGAGGTGAAGGTGAGAGAATTGTTTGTGACCAGCCTAGGCAACTTGGAAAGATCTCACCTCTTCAATAAATCAAAGCAATAATTAACCAGGCATGGTGGCACATGCCACCAGTTCCAACTGTATAGAAGCCTGAGGCAAAAGGATTGCCTGAGCCCAGTAAGTTGAGACTGCGGAGGTTGAGGTGGTACCACTGCACTCCAGCCTGGGTGACAGAGTGAAACTATGACTCAAAAAAAAAGCCAACCAAACCAACCAAAATAAAAAAGGGAAGGTAAAGATAAAAACTACAGTAAGGTCAATTTTCAATTAGGTCTATAAAGCTAATAGACCTGACTAAAGGGAACACTATAGTTAATAACTTAGTGTTATTTTTTCACTGTATCATTACTTCCTTTTTTTTCTTTTGAGTTGTAGTCTCACTCTGCCACCCAGGCTGAAGTGCAGTGGCACACTCCCGGCCACCATGGCCTCTACCTGCTGGGCTCAGGTGATCCTTCCGCCTCAGCCTTCCACATTACTTTCAGTATGTTTAGAATGTTTCCCTATCAGTGTGATGTTTGAAATAGAGCAAGTAAATTTGTTCAAGTACTATATACTGCTGTGTGTAATCGAATTAAATTAAAATTGAGTTTTATACGTCTTTCTGAATTCAGATTTTTCTGGAAAAAGAACATGAGATTAATGGAAAATTTGACTCTAGTAAGGTAAACTTACTAAAAATTCCTAAATTTTAAAAACTTCTTTATTTTGAAATCACTTTAGATTTACAGAGGAGTTCAAATACAGTATAAAGAAGTTGCATATACAAAGTTTTTCTATTAATGTTTTTACAGAATCTCATATATTTATCCAGACTAAGAAGTTAGCGTTAGCACAATACTATTAACAAAACTATGGACTTTATTCAATTGTTTCCAGTTAATGTTATTTTTCTGTCCCAGCATTCAATCCAGAACACCACATTGCATTTAGAAATTTTGAGATTTTTGTTTCTTTGTAGTTTATTATTTCACATTTTTTATAATACCTATCTTGATTCTGATAATTATTCATAGATTATGCCTTTTGAGTTTGAAGACACTGTTGTCTATAAGGAAGCAGTATTGGTCAGTTTTTTCCTCTGAATTTCTGACACACATACATGATAGTTTTAGTAAATATAAAATTGAGTAGATTTCTACAATAGTATGAAAATTAAAAGCAAAATATAAATAAAGATTGGCAATAAACTACTTAGGTATGTATTTAGAACTTGGGTTTAATTCTTACAATTTTTTTCAACAGAATTATAATCTGAAGGTTACTCTGCCTGGTTTAAAAGAAGACTCGCAGATTTTGAAAATTAGATTACTACCTGGTAATATTATTTTAAGAAATATTCCTAATATGTATTTTAAAAATAATATTCTTATGATAAAGTATAATGATACAAAGTTGAAGATTTTGGGGTATTGGAAATGGTATAAGTCCTAAAAATATATTTGAATGTCAAACATAGCACTGATAGAAGTTACCAGTTTTTTAAAAGGAAAATATTTTAAGAAGAAAAGTTTCTAATATAGTTCTTATTAATTTGATAATGACGTGAGAAAATGAAGTTACATTAAAGTTACATAGGATAGAAAATACTGGCCAATTTAAGTGGCAGTCTGTAGTAGAGATTCAAAGAGTACATTCTGGAGTCTGCTCTTCTGGGTTTGAATCTATGTAAACTTGTTCTATGTCTCAATTTCCTCATGTGCACATTGAGATTAATATCTATTCTCATGAAGTTATTGTGAGAATTAAATGAGTTAATACAAGTAACCCTCACTTTGCATGGTTCTGTATTACTAAGTAGAGGACACAGTTCTAGTATGCGTGAGTTTTCATTAACACTTTACTGTGTCTATACCTGTATAATACAACAGTGTTTAGCATGTAAGTTTTAGGTCTGATATTAAGAATACCATGATCATATCATTGTGCATATGCAAACTTTTGTACTTGTTTTAAGCAAAAAGAAACATTAGTTATTTGCTTTCACAAATTCAAGTTGGTTGCAATTTTCCTTAAGTATGAATTGTTAACTGAAAATTGGCACATTGGTAGAAGTATTATGTATTAATAAACACAGACATTTATTTTGGAGGTTAACTGAAAAGTTTGGATTTGATTGATAAAATTCTTAGTAACTAGATACTTCTGACTTATTGGGGTGAATTTTAAGCAAAAATGGTGAAGTGAAAAGTAGTATAGTATAGTGATAAAAGGCAAGGAGTTTCAAATTACAAACCAAGATTTAAACCCATTTTTGCCAGTTAATAACCTGTGACCTGGACAAAATACTTAATTCTCTGAATTCAAGTTTCTTCATCTATAAAATGCAGATAATGCTAATGCTAGTAACTTCTTAATATTACTGTGAGGTTTATATGAGAATAGTGCTTAATTAAAACTTAGCATAGTGCCTGGCAAATAGTAAATATTAACTAATATCACTATACAGTAGAACAGTGTTTTTAATGCTTTTGTTACTAGTATATAGCATACATTGAATTTTAAAATATTGGTGTTAGGCAGGCTCGGTGGCTCAGCCTGTAATCCTGCGCCTTGGGAGGCTGAGGTGAGTGGATTGCCTGAGCCCGCGGGTTCGAGACCCACCTGGGCAACTTGGCGAGACCTCATCTCTACAAAAAAAAAAAAAAATCAGCCGGGCATGGTAGCGTGCCTGTAGTTCCAGCTACTTGGGAGGCTGAGGTGGAAGGATTGCCGGAGGCTGTGGTGACCGGGAGCAACAGAGTGAGACTCCAACTCAAAAAATAAAAAAAATAAAGTAAATAAATAAATAAATAAATAAATAAAATATTGGTGTTTATGGAACAAATCCCAATGGCTTACTGCAGAAGTGTAAACCTGCTTAATTAATCTTAGGGGAAACTTGTGGTGTCACTTACTTATTACATAAAAACGTAGTGGGCAGTCTAACATGTTTTTGTATGAATTGATCTGATTATGTCTTTATATGAATGATCCTTTCAGTGTCTAAAACAAGTATGTAGTTACTTGTGCCAG